>JAGTTH010003909.1:0-23785 GCA_022606485.1 Agraylea sexmaculata | reverse complement strand
ATATATATATATTTATAAATAAATAATACTATAAAAAAAAATGTTTGTATATAATGTATTAATAGAATGTATATAAAAAATAAAGTAAGGTGTATGAAGACATAATATAAGTGTTGATATATAAGGTCACTCCTAAATAAGTCATATAACTAGCGAATTTGTGGAAAAGAGTTCACCCAGGTGCAACCCATCCTGCCATTTGTTCGAGAAGCATGTAATCAGATATGTAATTTTGAATTGATTTAATCTATTTTTTATATGATTTTTTTAACGCACTATGATTCACCACTAATTTGTAAGTTTATAAATACAAAAGAATATTAAGCTTTATGTTAATAATAATTGTAACAAAAGTCGTCGCAGTTTGTATGTGTCTGATTTTATCGTAATTAAAAAGCTCCACTCCAAAGCACTCGAATGTAGCTTTTTGTTTTAAGTTTCACAGTGGGGTGTGTGTATATTTTTTTTGTTTTTCAAAAAATCAGTGTAAAGCTGGTCCGTTTATAGCCGGGAAGAGATGGGGAGTCACCCCTTTATAATTTCCACCCTTCCAGTTTTTAAATAAACCCGCCCCTTGTAAGTGCATCTCTGCGGTGTTGCACTTATCGGGTAGCATATCAGCTTAGAGACAAAGGAGTCAGTGTTCGATGCCTTTTACACTCGTATCATTAAGTCTAAACGGATTTTGCAACACCTTATTGTTTATAACGAACTCTTTTCATTCTGTTACACATTACACCTTTTGTGCTTTCAATCAAACTCTTCTTTTCTTTGACTCGTTTCAATACTAACTATGAATAATGAATATCTTGCACATTGTGCATGTAGACTGGAATTAATTGACATACAAATAAATACACACACATGTTTACAATTATAATAATACACTGAATATTTAAAGTTTTTAAATTAAGTCTCATATTTCAATGGGACATTTGATTAAAGCGATTCTATCATATAAAAAATCGTATGAATTTCTATTATTTTATTTAATCTACAACATGTTTGTAAATGAAACTAAAAATCTTTTTATCTCCATTATGTAATGCCAGTACGATTATAAAAAAATATATACTAAAACGGGCTTAGCATTTTTTGGTATAAAAAAAAAAATTATTCATAATAAAATAATTTATGATGAGACCTTGAGATTCTTCGGTTTTATTAAAAAGTGAATAAATGTTGTCATAAGAGAATAATGAAAACAACTTTATGATGTCATCGCATTAGTACAAGTTCAAGGTCAACTTCAATTTCGAATCCGTCAACAAGGTATTGTTTACTTTGCAATGTGCGTAGTTCATTTTGGTTGAAATTACGCAGTACCGTACTTTGTTTACATATTAAAATCAGGCGGTCAATCACCTAATAAGTAAATACGCAGGATTCTCAAACTTTTTAAAATAATAATTAAAAATTGAAATGTTTAACTAGCCGACTTGGACCATTAATAAAGGTGTAGTTGTGTTACATTTAATATACCATTCCTTACATTTAATTTGATTCTTTCTTCTTTTAATTATTTATAATTTGATTCTTTATAATTATTGTGTTCGATGATGTTTGAGACGTATTGTTCATAATTGTGCACATGCAGGAAAATTGGGAAATAAAATAAATATTTACTTATTATTGTGCGTGTACCAATAAATAGTAACAAAAAACAATAATTCAGGTCTGAAAGGGTTATTTAACAATAATCCAGGTCTGAAGAGGCTTAATAAATATTTTTGGTTGATTTGTGTGAATTGACAATATTATTTAACCTAATAAATATTCATCATACGATACAAAAATGAGGTTAATCCTGGATCGAGTAAATTGACTGGGATTCAATTAATATTAATCCCAATTTCCCAGTCGTAAAAGTAGATCATGTTATTTTATTTTATGTAGGATTCGAAACCATTACAACTGTTTTAAAAGCACCTATTAATATGCACGAATATGAAATTAAAAAAAAATGAATACAAAAAATCAGATGACTATGTATGATTTTTATATATATTTTAATAAGAATACTTAACCGTTTTAAAGTTTACAGTGAGATGTTCTTTTGTTAACGCTCAAAGCTTATTATAAATTACATTAACGGTATGAGGATTTTTATTTGTCACTCAAAAGTATTCCAATATAAGAATTTATTTTAAAAATAATATATTCTTGCTTATTTTATAGTGTTGTTGATGACACGTGTCCAATGCGAATATCCGCCTCTAATGTCCGCAATATTTTCACGTGTACGTCTCCTTCATGGAACTTAATATTACCGTTATTTACTACAAGAATATTACAGTATATACATATATAAATATTTCCATGCCCGTGGAAGCAATGAGGGAATTCTGTTCTTCTAGAAATTCCAGGACTGTCTGGGAAATATTTATGAAATTTCTATGATATACATTTTACCGTGATTCTATAGAAATAATCACCAAAAATGTACTCAAATAGAGGACTGCGGTAATATGATTAATTTCACAATATTTAAGCAAAATATATAAAATAAAAATTTAGTCAGAAATAGTTCATCACGTCAATTATGAGTATTATTACAATTAAGAGCCGCCTTGTGGCCCAGTGGTTAGTGTAACGGATTCGTGAGTGAAGAATCCCGGGTTCGATTCACGGCACCGGAGTCACTTGGTAGATCTAGCTTAGCAAACTAGATCTTAAGTACTCATTGCTGTGTGGTGGCCTGGGAAACCATCTCTACTATATTCTCCCGTAAAGGCCAAGGTAGCCTGGCCAACCCCTTATAAAGGGACTCCCGTCAATAGGGAAGGCGTCACGATATATATATATATATATATATATATAATTATGAGTATTATAAGGTTTATTATTGACAACTGGATACGAATATTCATTCAGAGATTTTAACCTAATAAGCAAACCTGGTCAAAGAGGTTGTAATGAAGTGCTTTGACGTATTCGAGCTCTGCAACGATTTCATTTATAATATTGTATTATTTTATTTCAACACTCTGGAATTTACACAAAACATATGATATATACATATCTACACGTTATCATACATTAATTATTATATTCATGGGATAAACTAAAGCATAGTAATTTTATTTTAATCATATTATATATTACGTTTTAAGATTTATTCTCTTCCGTCCGAAAATTCAAGTAGAAAAATAAATCTTACCAAAATGTGTGTAATAAAAATGAAAGTCTCGCAGTGCTCTACAATCTCTTGGCCAAGGTTTCTTTATAACTTATTTTAATTAATATATTAATAAAAAAATATTAATAATAGGGAATTTCTAACCTTTGTGGCTACAACACACAAAATAAAATAAAGGTTTAAAGTACATCGAGGACACATCGTAAACTATCTACTACTAAATCACCTTAATTTAAAGAGCATATTTCATAGAGATTTAATTAAAACACTTCCACTATTTGAATAGGTAACCTGAGCTTATTTAGCAACAGGTGTAGTTCGACAGAAGCACATCTGTTTATTGTGAGTATCGGGCGATAATTGATATTGGCCCAATATGACTTGACTTTAAGGTTAATGGCGATTTGATTGAACACAGTTCTACAAGTGTGACCATTCTATTTTATTTTATAACACAGCATATGGTTAGTATTTCAACAAACATTCATAATTGCCGGTCGGTCAACAGTTGTATAAACAAAATGCATATGGTTACATTTCTAAAACGACTACTGACAGACAAGAGTGTTAATAATTTGATAATTTGGTCATGACTGATTCCAAACATCGTCTTCTTTTATACCATAAAATTATTAAAAATAACAAATTTTACTATCATACCTAATTTTTTTATTTACCAAATTATTAAAACAATAGGATATTTTTAACTAATAATGTTATTTGAAGCTCAGCTTGTTTTTTTTTTCATAGGGAGGATATTTTTTTGGTCGTTGATTTTATGTTTGGTATAAATTCTGTTGTGATTTAAATTTCTTTTATTATTCAATAGGAAGGTTTTATTTATTTAAAAAAACACACTTTATGTATAAGATGACAACAATAATTGTTACATTATTAGTTTCTGTTGCGTATATTCTGATAAATAGTGTTTTTTTAGAATTGTCGTTTATTATGCATTATTAAATGTGTTTTAAAATAAGTTTATTATTATCATCATTAAAATATGTATCTGATTTGAAATTTCAGGTTTGTATTAGTTATAATTATATAATTAAATTAATCACTATTTTTCCACGTGGATTTTATTAAAATCGTATCACGAATAAAAAAACTAAACAAATTTTATGTTTATTATTTCATCAATTTACTAAAAAAATGTCTTTTCCGAAACATCACTTTTTCATTTGAACCTCCGATTCTTTATTTAAATTAATTTTATAAATTGTCCGTATAGAGAATTCAATAATATTTTAGTGGATTTAAAATTGTAATTTGTATTATTGTAAAAAAATAAGTATTCTATTTTGAGCTACGTATTAACATTCAAAGAAAAAATGTGCTCATTTTAGTGTATAAAATACTGTAATATCCCACAACAGTCACGATTTTGCACCTCATTGCAGTTTGTTTGAGTGAACTTTCTCTAAAACTATTTTTGTATTTATAAAAAATGCATCATAAAGTAGGTTCGTTATTTAACCGATAATATTATATGTTAACTATTTATATTTTTTTATGAAAGCGGTTGTGCAAAGAAAACGGTACATGCATTTATATCCAAACTTGGATTCGAACCAAGTACATTTTCCTCTTAGCGATGATGATTATATTTTTATAAATGACTCGTAAATAGCTACCGGTTGGAAGTGGATAGTGGCTGGTTCAAGTTCCGTGTCCAGGTATGGTGTGATATGCAATATTAAGTAATAAAGGAAATATTTATAACACAAAAACGAAATGATATTATAAAAAAATGCAATGCACTGCAATTCTAGAACATTAGTCCAGTTGACCGTTTGCTAGCCCCTGCAGTTTGCTTTAGACAAAGGAATAACTACTTATTCTCACAAAGGATTCAAATTATACACCTTTGAAGAGGTTTTCAAGTCGGCAACAAGAAGGGCCACCATATGTAATTGGCACGAGCCGTTGGATTCGATATGACAGCTTGCTATGAAAATGATACTTTTAGACATGTACAATATTATAAATCGTCTCGAATGACATTTGAAACATGTTTAATGTGCTATTTGACAATATGCAATAATGCCTACTTATTATTTGTACAATACGAGAACCCGTTGTATTGTAGGTGCGGTGTCTGGGACACGCGTCGCCTTTCCTCCAACATGTTTTACTAATGTTACTATTTATGTAAAAATAAGACTTCAACTTAATTAATTAATTAATTTAAATAGTGTCTGAGCAGCTTCTTGAGATTTATTTATTTATTTACATATACATAAATTAAAACCGCCGTAACCTTACAGATAATCCAATGCGTTACGATGGTTTACAAAATATAAAAAAGAATTTTACAACATAAAAAAACGTCAAATCAAATATAAAAGCAAAATAAATATTAATAATATATATGTTGGTTTTTATATTTTTTGTATACACAACAACGTGTTAATTAATTGTCTGTCGGTGATCTTAACTATTACTAGTTACACAAGTCACCGACTTAATAATCAGTATTTACCTTACAATACAGGAAATAAGAGTAAACCTGGATCAAGACGATCGATGCGTATTCTATTAAATTTTTTCCCTACCTTTGAATCTTAATAACCGCTCAAATTTTTTTTTTCTTGACTTGATTTGGGACTTGAACCCATTGCCATAGTATTTGTAGCCACGAACCTTATTCTCTGATTTATTTGATAATTAGGCTGGTTAATGTGAGCTACCATGATTTTAA
This sequence comes from Agraylea sexmaculata, assembly GCA_022606485.1. Taxonomy (NCBI): domain Eukaryota; kingdom Metazoa; phylum Arthropoda; class Insecta; order Trichoptera; family Hydroptilidae; genus Agraylea; species Agraylea sexmaculata. Next base: position 17,942 of record JAGTTH010003909.1, on the reverse strand, counting down.
AAATATTTTTTATATTTTTTTACACCAAAGAAACCGTTCTATAACTCAAAATTACTTATAACATAAAATAAATTTTTCACAGTAATTTAATAAATTACTGTGGAAGTTACAAATAACATATTTCTTTAAATTATAGAATTCCACCAAGAAGTCAACACTATCAACAATTTAAAAGGTATATTTATTATTAAAAAACAAAACCCCAAAAAAAGTTTGGAATTTTAAAGGATTTCAGCATTATCTTGAGTTAATTAAAAATGTAAGTTAAATTTCAATTGAAATTAAATATAATTTTTTCCTTCATCTTGTTCAATTATTCAGTTTAATTTTAAGCTTGCATTACATGCTCTTGTTTTTTTGAAAAACTTATTATATAAACGTCTAAAATTAGAGAAAAAAGTCGTGTAACTATTACACATATGAATACTAAACTAAATGATTTAATAATAAAAGACTGGTGCAATTTTTTTTAAATAAATTTTCTCAGCTCTAATTAAATACTGAGAGCTATATTTTTAATAAATATTATTAAGTAAAATCTGGTATTTTAGGGATACCAGGTCCCTTGACAGGAAATTACCACATCCTTCTTCACGGAGAATAGTTCCCCTTCAAACGTGAACTTCATGGTGACTTACCAGGACTTGAACTCCCATTCGTGTCTTAACTGACAGACACGAGCCATTCATTAATTAGCTACTATATTGCCTCATATAAAATTTTAATTACCATAAGCATGGAGAAACATAACAATGATTTTAATGGCATTAAGGAACGTTACGGGATTTAATCCCATGACAAAGTTCAAAACTGTACTCCAAAAAAATGTAGTTAAAAATACACGGAAGGTGATAAAACATTTTAATTGCGGGTGAAAACCAATCGAAAGTCGAACGGATATGAGTAATTTAAAAGAAACAGAAGATCACCAAGTTTACATGTGAAATATAAAATAAATAGTGGTCAAGACTTCCAATTATAAATAGTAATAGCAAGTCCAATTATGGTTTACGCATGGAAGATTTGAATCCCTTACCGAAGTTCGGCGGACCGATAAAATCTCTTATAACCGCGTATTAAATCTTTCTATAAAAACCGGTTACAGTAAAAAGCTTCCGATGACAATACAAAGTTCTGCGTTACAGTTTGTAATTCATACTCATTAAAATTTGCATTATTTACATTATGTTTCTTATTTGAATGTTTGATAAAAACAAGTGGGGAATCGCTGAACCAATACAAGACAAATTTCATATTTAAAAACATCTATATATAATAAACAAATAAAATTATTTTGAGCAATAAAATGTATTAATTAGCTAAAACTGGGTCGAGATTGATATTTTGTCATTCTTACATAAGAAGTAACACATCTTACAGAACTAGGTTTATGAATTTATACATGAAACCACAGATAAAATATTTTGTACAAAATTCAACGAATTTTTATATTCAAAACTACAAAGTTTAATACATAAAACTCACAAAAAATGGACAATGGGCAAATTGATCTCTTTTTTGTTAGTCTTAATATTAATGGTGGAATTTCATTATTGTACATACATATATATATATATATATATATATATAGTGATATATATATATACATATATATATATATATATATATATATATATATATATATATATATATATATATATATGATAAAATTTTAAAGTATGAATATAATTATTTTTATATAACCATACATTTTAGCAGCTAATGATAAGTGTTAGAATAAATAAAATATATATATACCCATTTCTTAGATTAATATTTTCAAATTAAATATGAAATGCGATATAAAACATTTTAAAATATACGAAAAAAATATAAAAAAACCTACATAAAGTGAGAGATGATCAATAAACAATAACAAGCATAAATCAATATTTACAAACAAACAATATAAGTTTGTTATTAATAAAGTATAATAAATAAGTGTGTAATAATAATTTTAATAGATAATTTATAAATAGAAAATATTTTTATAGTATTTTATATTTATATATTATATATATATATATATATATATATATATATATATATATGTATATATGTATATATATATATATATATATATATATATATATATATATATATATATATATTTATATATATATAGTCTTAGGTAAGTTAAACTATATAAATATTTTTACCTATGTAGTTAAATATTTAGAGAGTGGTTTATTTATGGTTTAGTGAGAGTCCTGCACATCTAGGCTGATATTTTACTTAATATTATTGAGTGTTGTTATTTTGTACAACAAAACCAGATTATTTGCACTTCATATTCAACCCCCAGCAGGCACTTTACTCTGGGACACATTTAACTGCAAATCTCCCCGTTATCGCCTTAAAAGGTAACCTTTGTATGATTGAAATGGAATGGTCATAATGGTATCGTTTTACTTGTATTAATTTGGTATGCATCCAAAGCCACCCTTCATAATATGAATACGGAGTGACCCCATTTCTTGGACTGTGCATTGTGCTGACTTCTCGTATACTAGAGTACATTAACCCCTTATTGTGTCCACTCACCCCTAGTAAGTCTAGGACTGAGAGTTCTATTCTAGGCCAAATTGACCGAAGAGAGATGTTAATTTGTCGCATCAACAATGAATCGCATAAATCTTACGTTTGTTGTTATTGTCGCTTTGCGGTGTTTGTTGTGCGTTCAACTGAATCTGCATATTTTTATAGGGACGCCTTGAAATCTTTATTAGGATAAATGTAAGCTTTTGAAATAATATGTTTGACTCATATAAATATTTTATTCATATCGTCAATGGTCCATCATATCGAGATGGCTGAATTCTTTGTTTGGATAAATCCGTTAGCAAGAGGGCAAAGAATGTCCAGTGTTTCTCACAGAACCACTTTTGTATTTCACATTCTTGTTCAACTTGATTGTTTAGTAATGTGGACAGCATCTAACTCGACTATAATACTCGCCTGTTCCACTGCCATACTGATCCACTGTCCACCTGTATTAAATTAATTGACGCAATCAATATAATGGCACCTTGCTAATTAGAATGAAATTTTTTTATTAATTATTTTTTGACGCCTTGTTGCAATTTTATAATGATCCGTGATATTTTAAAGTAACAAGATTTGTTGCCCATTATTGTGCAATATACAAAATTCCTAAAAACAAAACAACATTCCAAAATTCCTAAAGAGAAAATTTCTAAAAACAACGAGAGAACTTATAGCATCTTAATGGTTATTTTTTAAACTATTTTGTTAAAAATTTACTTATTTAGTCAAGGTTTGAATAAAAAGTTGACGATTCTTCGGTCTCTAAACCATTAATGTACTATAGAATTTTTTACAATAATTTTTTTAAATACGCGTGTTGAGTGAAAATGAGTGGGTTTTCTTGTTTTTAATTCATTCATCCCATTGATTTTATATTAAAATTATAGCATTTTTTGAATTTATTATAAAGGGAATCAACATCACTCACAAAGTCATTTTTAAAATTCGTAATCGGCGGACGCGCTTTTTTATTATTCACCGCAAGATTTGATTGCTATTTTTTTTTTGTTGGTTTAAATTATAATATATTGACTTTAATTAACATAAAACAAATATTTGTAGAGTATTCTTCTTTAGACAAGCACAGAGACTGTGATTTGTAGAGTTATTGATTTAATTTTTATCCATTTGTTTTCATAGTGAAAAATGTGATTTGAAAAATTCTGTGTAAAAAATGTGCAATATTTTTGGATTGCAAGTAAAATTTATGGAAATAAAAAGCATATTTAAATTAATTAATATACTACATAAAGTAAATGCTTCATACATAATTTGTAACTAGTAGATGCGCTTTTTTACTATTCACGCAAGATATGATTGCTATTTGCATATTTAATTTAAATTGAAATATATTAATAAGGAAGCTAGATAGTTGCTTATTATAGTTTTAAATAGTTATTGATTGAAAAAAATTATTTTACAGGCCTGTTTGCCTTTGAGCGCATTTCGATTCCAAATTAATATATGTATTACTATACAATTGTTCTATTTTTATTACTGTTAATATAATTTGTGCTGTAGTTTATCTGGTTTATATGACCCAGTGACTCAGTAGTGAGAGGTTGCATAATAATATTAAATGGTGAGGTGCATACATTATAAGGGGATTCGTATCTTAAATATTCCTGTTACTTGCAGCTTCCCTTTGTGTGACTATTCTACAAATACAATGTACTCACTTAAACACGCCATACAGGGATATTATATTTATACGATTATATAAAGGATAGTGTTGAAAAGTATAGGTTATTCACACAATGCAACCATGTGACCTATTTTTATATTTATACAAAGGAGAAAAGGAAACCCAATGACGTGTTGGGCTTAATACACTCGAATCCGGATTCCTCCATAATGTATTTAATATTGTACATCTAATAGATTCATATAAATGAAATGCCTTATTTACATTTATAATTTCTTGAAAATTTCTTAGATATCGATGGGTTGGTAGAAACTTGTCGCATTTCCATAAATAATCGTTTAAACTAAACAGTACATTATTGGGGAAAAAATAACAACCCAATTACAAATGTAAGGAATAATAAATAATAACAACAATAAAATATTAATTTAAAATTATATATTGTTTGGGTTAAACCAATTCAAAGTAAAACAATTTCATTATTTAATTTGAAATGTACATAGTTTGAATAATACAAAATATCTTATGAATTAGACTTAGGTGTATAGAGTATACAAATCTTTTTACCTATAACTTATATGAGAATTTTTATTTGATATGAGAGGTATTAAATAATAAAAAGTATAATAACTCATTTACAAATATGAGGATTAATCTTAGAGAAATAAAAATATTTTTTTAATTTGCAAATAAAAATGAGTAATATACTTTTGGAACATAGTACGTCAGGTCGTCAAATTTCTGTGAAATTCGCTTCCTCATAGTGTATATTTCTGTCTCGCCTCCACTTGTACAAATCATATTTAAAAATAGAGAACAATAAGACGTTCTCAGTTCCCTAAAACTGACTGTGACTCTATTATTTCCTTGCTCTGAGGCATAAATAAACAATTACAAGAATAGACTCTAAGGATATTATGAAATATATAAGGTATGGATTTGTATCACTAACTGGAAAAAAGGTGACATATAGCAAGTGTCGATTATATCGACAAGAGTAGATTACGCTTGGGTTTCTTAAGTGTATATTTATAGCGACGTATGCCTAGGAAACCATTACTTTAGACATTGTAAAAATTTAATACAATTAAAATATATAATGAATTTTTCTGTAGCAGATCCCGTATAAAGTTATAATATTTCTCTCAATAATGATCCACGTTCAAACAGTTGTTGAGAGGTATCCGATCCTCTGGGTCTGTATGGCTCTATGAATGCTGAGGGGGTTGTCTATTATGAGGGGTATTAGTCACCCCTGGGATGCATCTTGCAAGAGCAGGTCTCATTGCAGCAGCATCATCATCGACAAGGTTGCAGCAAGTTAGCTGGATGCAAATCATCATGGGCAGGGTCAATTCATAACTCCTTTGTTGTCCATTGTATTACGAACACGGGACAACCTGTTCCGATTCAAGATGGCATTTTCACCAGATATTAGAGCACACAATAGAACGTTCCCACAGAATAATACGCCATCCCTAATCTAACGGAATCTACACTCTAAACCCTCCCATGACTCTCCCGACACGCATTCGAATATCAATCCATGATTATGATATATGCATTTAACATTTATTGCAATCTAACAAGTATTATCATACCAAAAACATAATATATTTCAATTTTTTTAGCATGTTAATTTATTGGTTTATTTTGGTTCAATGCTCAGTAAGATTAAGGAAAGAAGAAAACACATTATAATATGACATGTTTATAAATAACCTTCTGATATACATATTTTTATAGTATCAAATTTAATATTTGTTTTTTTTTAGATAAGTTTTTGTCTATCGAAATGTAGACTTAAAGTACGTACCTAATATTTCGTAACAGGTGGGCGCGGCTTTTTAACATTTACCTGTAAAAAAATTGCGAAAAATGTTTTTAATCATTCACATATATATTTATACATAAATAGCAAGCTTTTAAATATATGCGTTACGATGGTTAAGAAAACAAAAAAGCACAATAAACAAAGTCGATAAATTATTCTATTTATAAAAAAAAACAAAACATTCTAAAAACAAATATAAAAAAGCATTAAAAACAAACAGTTAATGAGTAAAAAAAAATATCTATGGCCAGATACACATTTTGATATTTAGAAATGTTTATTAATTGAAAAAATAATTATTTTATAGCCTTTTTTGTATTAGCGTATTGTGTGCGCATTTTGATTTTAATTCTAGCATATTTATATTTATAACGGATTTTTCGTACATTGCTTTTGTGTAAATATAAAATATAAAATATAAAAATACAAAATATAAAATTCTGAGACTTTTAAACTGTTGATAGTGTTGAATTATTGGTCTCTGAAGATGACTACAGGTTAGGTTAGGTTAGGTTAGTCGAAAGTACTCAGACTCCTTCACAAAACTTACTGTGGAAATTACAAATTACAATTTTCTTAGATTTTTATTGATTATTTATATTACAATTTCTTTATTATGCATAAGTTTTTGCATTGATTGATAGTACAATACATCTTTGGCAATAGACTTAGGTGTACAGAGTGTTTACATCTTTTTACCTATAACTAACATGAGAATGTTTTATTTAAATTTGACATGAGTAATTGTATTTAATTATAGAAAGAAAGGGAAAAAAATAAAAACCCATTTACAAATTTGAAGATTAATAAATAATAACAACGATAAAAACAATATTAACAAAACAGTTACAAAATATAATGCCTAAAAACTAAATAACAATTTGTTTGGGTAAAACCAAATTTGAGTTGAGTGGATTGTTAGAAATTTTATTTTATTTTTTAAAAATAATATCAGTTTTGGAAGTTCATTGGTAAAATGAACTTACGTTTCCTCAAGACATATTTGGTTTTATTTACATGTCTTATGATTGGGTTAGTCGGGAAGTTAGCCATTTAGTGTAATGTTTTTTACTCAATATTGATTATTTAGATTCTTACGAGGACGCAAGATAATTTTTATATATTAATTTCTGATGTTTTCAACAGTTCATAAAATATTCATAGTTTTTCGTTGATATTATACATTGTGTAACAATTTATGTTATTCGATGATTGTTGCGGTCTCTTGTATAGTATATTTGATCGACCACTAGACTATCGCATATCATGTCAAAGTCACATGTCGAAAGTCCATAATATATAAAATATACGTTGAATTTAAAATACATGTGTTACGGATGTTTGTTTGAAGCTGTCCAGTGTAGATCATGGCAAGGGCCGGTAAATCTATTCAATATGCAGGGATGCATGCACTTCTAGTACTACTAGTATATTATATTATATTATATTATTACTGTATGTACTGAGCTATTCTATATATATATATATATATGTGAATATTGCCATATACTTCAACTACCAGAACCACCATAAACGAGACTCGATACTTTATGATTTGCATACTCTTCACGCAGAATACTCTTCCTCATGTCTATTTTCCAATACAAATCACCAGCAATACAATATCATATCAACCACATTTCTAATTTATTTCTAAACAAATCATCTAACATAACACAAAATTCCATCCATATTATAGAATCCGTCCTGAATTTATTGAATTTTTTTCATACACGCCCTGAGAGGCTTTTTAAGAATGTTTAAAAAATAGAGCGGCTCTGCCCGATTTAATAATCACTCAGTATTTACCTTAAAATCCGAGAAATTAGAGTAAACTCGGATCAAGACGATGGATGTTGATTTTAATAATATTATACCCATTCTCCCAGTCGCAATAACTGATCAAATCAATTTTTTATTTTTTTTGACTTGAGCGAGTTTTGAACTGACGACCACAGTATTTATATAATTCAAAAGTATTTTTTATAAATATGTAACTACTTTTTATTGATAGTTGTTTTTTTACAATTTTAATAAAGTGGAGCAACAAAAATAAAATAAAATAATATTTAAATTGTAAAATACATATGTTATTTGCCCAAAATACAAAAAAAAGAATGAGTTCATGGAATTGACAGTTGACCAATTTTGGTGTTTTGTTTTTGCCTCAAAGGCTTCTGTATTTTTTAAATTGAAATCTGCATATGTAATTATTGTTTTCATAGTCTGATTTGAAATATAAAAATTAAAAATATATTATTATTATTACGAATGCGTGTTTATTTAAAGACCCTCGGCAGGAGCAGGAATCCCGAGTTGAACACGTTCTTCTTTAACTTTTGAAGTGACTTGAAGAGTTGAATGCAGCAATCAATATTCATACAATAATCCGTGTGCATATTAATTAACCACCCCTGTCCTGTGTCAAGTCACCTAAAAATGTGAAGAGGTCCTTGTGGAGTGGATAAATAGAAGGAGAACCGTCAATAGCTATGGGAACTTCTCACCGGGAAGTCGGTTCATTTCAACGCCTTTCTGATATATTCTAAAGTATTTTTATTATTTATTTTCAGGTAAGCGTCTTATTCATTATAAGAACCAACATACGAATAGAATCACCTCTGGGGAAATCAAGAAGCAGTCTTTGGTGAGTCTGAAATAGCGCAATGTCCAAATTGACTCGTGCACTTCTTTACACATTCCATTTATATTTTATGTCACGGCCTTATATCACTTTTATCGTATACACATTCATATTTCAAAACGAATATGAACATAATATGTTGGATATGAAAAGTTATCCTCGTTTAATATTGCTGTTTTAAGAAATGAATAAAACCGAAACCTACCGTGTGAATTTTTATTCTGCCCATGTAGAAATTTCATATAACATAAAATAGATAGATGATTTTTTATTAGGTTAGGAAAGATTAAGGAAATCTTACCTGTAGCCTTTAATAATAAACTTTACTAATTATTTATTTAACGTACTATCTATGAAATTTCCCTAATATTAGTTTTCAATCAACATTTATGTAATTTTATTTAAAAAAAATGTATTCCTATAACCACATAACGCAATTAATTGAATTTCATACAGTTATGCATATATTATAAATTTTAGTAGGTTAATTTTTATTTAGAAAAAATAAATACAGGTAAGGTAAAATTATAATAAAATATGTTATTATAATTTTTTACCGTAGTTTTTTTTTTTTTTTTTTAAATAATTACACAGTTTGAGTTTGTTGTAAGCAGTGGAAATATTTATTTCGAAAAAGTATGGAATAACCTTTAGAATAGTATATATTTTTTTATCCATTGTTAAGATTTTATTCATAATTTTTACATTTTTTATTAGTTTACCGTTCATTACAAATATACAGGATATTCAAATTGTGAAATTATAATATATTATATATATATATATATATATATATATATATATATATATATATATATATATATATATATATACTATATATATATATATATCTCAACTATTACTAGTTACACAGGTCACCGACTTAATAATCAGTATATTCCACACAATCCAGGAAATCAGAGTAAGCCTGGATCTCCCAGTCGTAATAACCGATTCTCTTTTGAACCCATGACCACAGTATTTGTAGCCAGCCACGCGCCTTATCCTTATACTGTCGGCGGAAGCCAGATTGTTTTATCTGAACGGCCTTAATTGGTCACACCGAAACCTAACTACTATAAGATGCTATCTTAAAATTAGTGTGACTTAATAATCAATGAATGTGATAAAATTTGTTGGAATAAAAGCGCCATCTGTGTTATAATCGCAAAGTAGCCGTGCGATGACTCCAAACAAAATGGTCCGACAAACTAGTTTCAGTATTGTGCGGTGCTCCGCTCTGTAAGCACGTCGGTTTAGTGTCGTTATATACTCTGTGATACGATATTATTACGATCGTAGTGCGAATATACTGTGTGGGATTCAGTGACTAAATGTTATCATAGTATTGGATTTATCTGATACCAGTTACAACAGGTAATTATCACACCTATTACCTGCAATAAAACTGTAAGGAACGGCTGTGCTTTGTAATCATGTGCTATCACTTGCACATTATCGATAACATTACTATACTGATGGTTATCTAAATAGGTATAACTATTGTGATAAAAAGAAATAAATTAAAAACTTATCCAAGTCCAAATCAATAATTTAATAATCAAATTGCGATCCATAATTTATTAAGAATCATAATAAATTTGACTTGGGAACTAGGCTTAGTAAATGTATTTTTAAAAAACAAAAATCGAAATGTGTATTACATATTAATTAAATATAAAATTATAAACGTTCTTAAACAATACGATTATAGCAAATAGGTTAGCTATAAAAATAAACTAAATTATCGACAACCTGAAATTGAATGTGAAATTTCACAATTTTATTAATAAATTATAAAAATTGCTCTTCATCTGAAAAAATATCATTTTTTAAAAGTTTTTTGGTATATGGAAGAACGATACAATATAATAATAAAAATATAGTATTAATTATTATTACATTTTGAATTCGGTAGACTCATTACCATTTTGTTATTTAAGTGTAATATTGTTACTTTTATGCAATTATTGTATTGATTGTCATAAGTATAAAAAATATATCGGTGAAAAAGATTTTCATTTTAATAAAATCCATGGCTAGAATTATGATGAAGCTTATAAATTAAAAATAGTTTGTGTAGTAAAAAATAATGTGATTTTCTTCATATCATACATTGTGTGGATATTTATGCGATTACGATCTTCCGTATCGATTTCCGTCGAATTGTTGGGTTTTGAAGTAGTTTTATTTTGATTCGATGAGGTCAAATCTGGGCACGGGTAATAAAGGAAGCGATTAGAGGAATCAGTTTCTGGTTCACGCTTTCGAAATGATCATTTACGGTAATTTGATTGATAATGATCAAAGGTGAAAAAGAGAGAAAGGGTTGTTGCAAAGGTCCGGTGGACGGTTGAAGCATCTGTCGGTCGCGTGCCATGGCTAAAAGCACCTGTTGTCTTATGCCTTTTTATCATAATTGTAGACAAGTGCACTTGAATAATACACACCTGATCATTATCGCCAATCTCCAAACACTTTCCATCCATCTCTGCCCAATTATGACAACTTTCCGCCGCCTCAGGCTCCGCCATGAAAGATCTATATCCGTATAACGCGACCAGATTGATTTTTCACCAATGCCAAAAACGCCCAGGGCTAAAGTTCCGTTGTTTTCTTTTAAAAAAATATTCAAAATAGGCAGCCTAATTTCTCAGTTTGTGTATAATGATAGTCGAGTTCGTCTAAACGTATGCACATTATTATACGAAAAAAAAGTTAGATTACACTGTATAATTGGGTTTTCTATTCTAATGCTTCCCCAAAATTAAATATTTATTTATTTACGCTCCGAAGAGCTTTTTTATTTTAAGAAAGGGTCTTTTTTTTAGAGGGTTTTTTATACACAACAACGTGATAATTGTCTGTTGGTGATCTTAACTATGACTAGTTACACAGGTCACAGACAGAGCGGCTCAGTATTTACCTTACAATCAACAATAATAATAATGTCTTATAATAAAGAAACACAAATTTTTTTTTCTCTCCTTTTAAACTATATATATATATATATATATATATATATATATATATATATATGTAATAACCGATTCTCTTTTGAACTTGAATTGTCTGTCGGTGATCTTAACTATGACTAGTTACACAGGTTACAGACAGAGCGGCTCTGCCCGACTTAATAATCGCCTCAGTATTTACCTTACAATCAACAATAATAATAATGTCTTATAATAAAGAAACACAATTTTTTTTTCTCTCCTTTTAAACTATATATATATATATATATATATATATATATATATATATATATATATATATATATATATATATATATATAAACAAGAAAACTTATTTTTTAATCATTATTTTTTGATCATGGGTTGGAATTAATATTTTTTAGGTGATTTACTTTATTGTAAGGAAATTCCCAAGATGATTAATGATAATGCTGCAGAAAAATATATAAAAAAAGTATTTATACTCCGGTGAGAACAGTTTTAATTAAAATTTCGATAATGTGGATTTCGTTACGGTGGTGAATGAATTTATCGATAGGTAATTTATGATTACAATGTATCTAGTAGAATTTTGCATCGAGCTGTTGCTGTCGTGGGCACAACGGTTATTGAATTCGTGGGCGATACTCGTAAATTAGGATCTGTTGTGTCGAAGATGACAACTACAACATTATACCTATTATTAACATCGCCATTTTGGTGGCTTTTCAATCACATCTTTAGCAATACTCTGTACCACTGTAGTCTGAGTACCAGGTGTTGCCATCACTACATTCCGTGATAACATAACTATTACTACAGAAGTTTCGTTATCAGGATGCATACCTCTAATATTGACAGAGACCTATTTCTACATTCTTGTAACAAACATTTTACAGTAGTTTTCCGATCGACCTAGTGGATGAAATTAAATAGTATTACAATTAGGCCTCTTCGTTTAATGACCTGAGTAATTCTGTATCTCACAATTTAATTAATATTATTAGTTTATTTATTTATACAGTGGTACCTCGAGATACGAATTTAATTTGTTCCGAGATCATCGTCGTATGTCAAAACAATTGTATCTCAAAGCAATTTTCCCCATACAAACTGCAAACCTCAAAAAGTCCTAATAAAAAAATGTATTTATAAATTCCAAATATTTATTGTCCAAGTATATAAGAAATAAATTAGATTTATAGTGCAAGTTACAGCAGCCAATTGCTTCTCCTTAATCCATAATATAAGAAGTTGTTACATCTCGTCATGTATATTAGTTCGAAGCTTTGAATCATATAATCAAGAATCTATACAATTATCGCGGATAAAAATTCACAAATTCTCCTCGTATTTCGAGGTAGAAATTTTCGAATATTATTCGTCGTATCTCAAAAAATTCGTATGTCGAGGTACCACTGTACATGATCGCCTCAGTATTTACCGTATAATCTAGGAAATCAGTATACACATGGATACAGTTAATCAATTGGGATTTTATTAATATTATTCTCCATCTCCCAGTCATAATAACCGATTTTTTTAACTTCTACTAAGCGGGATTTAAATCTATGTCCACAGTATTTGTATCCAGGTGTCTTATCCCCTGAGCTATTACGCTGGTTGATGCGAACTAAAATGATTTTTTTTTAAATTTATTTATTTAACACCAAAGATAACAAAATTACTTATAACCTTAAATAGGTTTATTTGAGATAAGGTATGTTTATTATTAAAAAAAAATTGTTTTAAAGGAATTCAGCATTTTATTATATTGAGTTAATTAAACATGAAGGTTAAATTTATATTGAAATTAAATATAAAATTTTGCCTTGTTTATTTTAAATTATTTAGTTTAATTTTAATCACTGTATCCTCTTGTATTTTTGAAAAACTTATATTACAAATAGCATTAAATGGTTGGTACAAGACCATGAACTATTACACTGGAATATTGTAGAGTGAGCTTTTTTACAATATTATTATTAACCTGTTTCATTAAATGCTAGCGAGTGAGTAAGATGTTCATTTACAATTATAATATTTTGATAATTTATTTGATATCGATGGGTTGGGGGAGACTCACTGTATAAATTTCAATTTATAAAAAACAGTACTTGAAAGTTCAAAATATTATAATATGGATCTGTATCATTAATCAAAATATTAAAATATGGACTTATAACGAATGTCCACCAAGCCAGACATATTTTTAAAATAATATGTTCATTCATACTTTCTTTATCATGAATTTATTATGATTATTAAAATCAAACATTACACTTTCCATCACTTAAGTATTGACAAACCGGTTCGAAAATTACCCATTAAAATATTTGTTTATAAAGCCCAATATTATAATAATGTGTTTTTTGTGTACCATAAATATGGTTACTCGTTAATTTCACTTTTTTCAAGAAGTATTATATTAAATATGCGTATGCTTAGTAGAATTTTTATTCATTTTGTGTTCGATCTACAAATAAAAATATTAATTATGTTTTTCGACTCTGGATTTTAAATGTATAAACGTTTATTTTTCCCATACCATTCAAGAATGAGTAGGCATTCAAAATTCTCAAATAAAATGTGGAAATAACAAAATGTTACTAGCATGCAATTCAGTTACGTCCAGACAGCCGTCTTGTACACACGTATATTGAAGTGCTCCTTGCATGGTTAAGCAAATTCGAAAGTGTCAAGTACACAAGTGTCGCAACTACCAAACCGGTCTGCCGCCCTGCGACCTCTCCTGATAACGAGCTTGCCGCAACGCCGCCAAAATCCACTTCACCATTATTATCAGGTACCATCGCTCCTTATCATAGTAACATATACTCATTAGTTAACTCGTAAACGTAATGGCTCAAACGACGATCGATGGGTTTCTTTTACCAAAGAACCCGATCAAACGTCCAAGACCTACTACTCCTACTTCCATTCCAAAACAAAACCAATTTAAGTCGCTGGGGGAGGTAATTTTGTCATCCGATAAGGATGTCAAAAACCTCCCCCGTTATATCTCAAATCTTCAGGGCACGGTGAAAACTTGACGATTGTCAAGAAATTCATCAATAAATTCCAACTACATTATAAACCAAACGGACAAGTCAGAGTCCAAACCAGCAATATCACTGATTTCAGAGCCCTTAAAGCGGGCCTGAAATCATTAAACAAGGAATTTTTCTCCTTTACGTTAGAATGTGACAGACCTAAAAAATCTGTCATACGAGGCCTGCCTCTGCTTCCTGTAGAGGAAATCAAGCAGGACCTTAGCGACAAAGGATTTAAAATAATAGACGTGTTCCTAATGAAAGGAAAAAATGGCTCCATTACGAAGTCACCCCTATATTTAATAAATCTCAGCAATGAGACAAATATGAGTGACTTCAAAAACACTACTAATATCTGTCACTGTAGAGTGACAATTGAAAAATACTCTCTTGGGAGAAATTCTATCACGCAATGTTTCCGTTGTCAACAGTGGGGACACGCAGCATCCAACTGCAACAACGCATTCAAATGCGTGAAATGTGGCGGCGATCACCAGACTTCCACATGCATAAAGGATGCCACTTCCCCCGCAAGATGCTGCAATTGCGGAGGGGACCACACTGCAAATTACAAAGATTGCCCTGACAGACAGAAGCAGATCAAATTAAGATCTACCCCCAAGCTGCCAGCTGCGAGACCGGCCACCCAGCGTGCACCAGTGCCGCCCCCGAACATCGTCAACGGACGCTCCTGGTCCCAGGTTGCTCGTGGACCAATGGCCGCCCAGGTCATCTCCCCGTCCACATCTCATCACGTGACTGACCTGTCATGGGCACAGATTGCCCAAGGTCCCACCACCACATCTACTGCGAAGAACATTACCGCCCCAATCTCTAGCGCTGATATGCCGATAGGAGACCTGATGACTCTTGTATTGAAGGTTCAAGAGCTTCAGCGGAAGCTAAAGACATGTCAGACAAAGAATGAAAGGATATATCTCATCATGGAGCTCGCCGCATCGCTTGATAATGTCTAAGGTTAGTCACTGTTCTAATATTAAGATTGTTGCTTGGAATTCCCGGGGAATTTCAAATAAATTCGACGAAATGATTGACTTTATGTTAAGAGAAAGTGTTGACATTGCATTGATAAGTGAAACGTTTCTTAATACAAATATAATTCTGAGAAGACCAGGTTTTGTAATACATCGCAACGATCGAGTTTGCAAAACAGGCGGTGGTGTTTTAATCGTGATGAAAGACTCTATATGTCATTCGAAAGTTGTAATTCGTAAAACTAACTCAATTGAAGTAATAGCAATTAGTGTATCTATTAATAATAAAACTCACATTATTGCCTCGGTTTATAAGCCACCCAAAATAGAAATTTGTCAAGATGATATCCACAAAATTATGTCTCTCGGTAAGGATGTTATAATTGCTGGTGATCTTAATTGTAAAAACACTTTTGGCACTGTATTCGCGGAAATAAGGATGGCCGTTTACTAAGAGAATATTGTGATAAAAAAGACTTTCGTATCCTTTTCCCCGAAAGTCCAACGCATTTCCCACCCAAAGGATATCCATCCATCCTTGATATTGCAGTGGTTAAGGGTTGTCCTTCTCTCACCGAAGTTGACGTAATACAGTCACTTTCCTCCGATCATCTCCCTATTGTATTTAACATCGGCGGAAATTACAAAATCACCAAAAAAACCTTCTTTAGTTATGAGACGGCTAATTGGAACGCTTACAAAACTCATATTAACAATAACGTTACACTTAAATTCGACACTAACAACACATTTCACGTTGACAATGCAATCACTACACTCACAGATTCTATTAAGAACGCCGCCGCCTTATATATTCCTGTTAAAACCATTAACAATACTTTTAAGAACAAACTTCCATCTGAAATTGTGGACTTAATTCATGTAAAAAATAGATTAATGAATCAGTGGCGAAAGAAAAGAAATTGTAAACTCAAATCTGTCATAAATGCGCTAATTTTAGAAATTAAACATAAAATTAAAATTCATAAAAATGAATCCTGGGAACAGAAGATAAGGTCTCTCAAAACACAAAATAACTCACTTTGGCAGATGTGTAAGTCGATGACTAGAAAAACATCCTTTATCCCTCCGCTCAGGAGCGAAGGCTGTAATAAAATTATTTACAAGGCTCAGGAGAAAGTTGATCTCATCGCTGAAACATTCGTTAAAGCACACACATTGACACATAATGACACTACAGATAGTCTCACAGAACAAGCAGTTACTAAGTCAATTAGGAATCTTCACAACTATTCTGAATGTGAGATTGACGAGGTAACTCTTTCTGAAATCTCTGATATTATTCAAAACTCAAAACATAAAAAATCACCAGGACACGACAACATTAACAACACTCTTATTAAACACTTACCACAAAAGGCTCTTGATTGTTTGGTTAAAATATTTAACTCGTGTCTTATTCTTGGATATTTTCCAGATAATTGGAAAGCAGCTAAAGTAGTCCCTATATTTAAACCTGGTAAAGACAAATCCCTTCCCAGTAGCTATCGTCCTATCAGTCTCCTCCCCTGCATGAGTAAAATCTTAGAGAAAGTCATATTAACCCGCCTGCGAAAAACTCTGGATTGCGTCATTCCTAATGAACAATTCGGATTTAGACCGGGCCATTGTACCACTTCACAACTAACAAGAATCTCACAGCATGTTAGAGGAAATTTTAATAATAAAAAAAGTACGGGAATGATTTTCCTGGACTTTGCCAAAGCTTTTGATGTAGTCTGGTTTGATGGTATCATTCACAAACTAATTAACACTAACACTCCACCATATCTCACCAAAGTTATTCAATCTTATCTTACTAACAGAAAATTCTCAGTAGATATTAACAATGTTAAATCTGTACAGCATCCAATCCTTGCGGGAGTTCCGCAAGGAAGTATTATCGCTCCTTATCTTTTCAATCTCTTCATCCATGACATCCCTATTCCTCGTAATTGCTCATTAGCTCTTTACGCGGATGACACCGCTATATTCACATCATCTTACAGATTAGACACAATTCATAGACGCCTCCAAGCATCTGTAGACCTACTAACACAGTATTACTCTCGCTGGAAATTAAAACTCAACGAGAGTAAAACTGAAGCAATAATATTTACTAACAAAGGAAAGCGATCCCACATCCCCCCTCTTAGTATCAATAACGAACAAATTCCTTGGCTCAAAGAAGTCAAGTATTTGGGAGTTATCCTAGACTCCAAGTTGAACTGGTCCAAGCATGTAAAATATGCTGTGGACAAGAGCAACCT
>JAGTTH010003907.1:0-10498 GCA_022606485.1 Agraylea sexmaculata | reverse complement strand
GGGTAATTTATCGCACCGATAATCGATTTGCAAGCGTAATATTATATTTCTTTTCAATCATGATTGTGTGAAATATAAGACGCTATTTTTATTTAAAAAAAATTCATGATATAACCGCAAAACGTTACATCAATGTCGGCGTTTTGCCCGTGACACCAAAATCAAAATGTTGCGTAAATGATACAAACCGTCGGAAACCATATACACTTGCTTTCCTTTCGATATTATTCAATGCTAAATCTACAAAAAAAACGATAAAAAATCTTTTTTTGGAAAAAAAAGTTCTTATAGATTATTTTGAATTAAGGTCTTTTGAGAATTGATTATAAAAATTTAACATTATGACGGTTGATCCAAGAATTTTACAGACAGAATTAAAAATACAACTTAAAATAAGTATTTTTGTACTCAAAAATACCGATATCAATTTGCTTATTATGGGGATATATCATATTTTCTGTATTATTTTATTCTATACTGAATATTAATTTATTTATTATTTCAAATCGATCTGTATTCAGTACAGTATAACATTAAGGAGCTTTTAGATCACGTAACACCTATAAAATAAATAAATAAAAACAGCATTTTATCATTAATTCAACTAATTAAACGTAACATCGATCAGTTATTAAATTACATACAATATTTCAGTTCAAATTAATACGCTTAAATTTTATTTATTGTACATTTTTCTTATTATTGATACATTCTCACATTATACATATATTCATATAAAAATAAGCTACCAAAATAGATAAAACTTGAATTACCAACTAACTAATAACTTGCTTGTGTTCATAAATCAACACATTTGATTTTGTCTGTACTTTATTCGTGTTTCACAATATTTTTGTTTTATTCATATAGTATTAAGTATATGTTTTTATATTTCTTATTTAATTTTATTATTATTATTGATTATTTTGTATTATAGTATATATTTTAGTAGTTATAGTATATATTTTGGGTTTTTGTATTTTTTCCCCATAAATTATGTTATTACTTATTCATTATTTTAATTATCAATTGATTAAAATTGTATTAAAATAGTTAAAAGTCTATAAAGATAATATTGTAACATCTAATCATAATGTATCAAAACATTTTATGTAAATTAAATTTAAATAAAGGTAAAATAATTAATTAAAAATAATAATTAAAGGTAAAATAGGGGATAAAGTATTTTCTATATCTCAAAATTCCTGTCAAAATATCTATAAATTACTTATTTATATACGCCTTTAGGAGCTTTTGAGAAAGTTTTTACAAATTTTGATTTTTCAGACACAACAACTTGTTAACTCATTGTCTGTTTGTGATCTTAACTATTACTAGTTACACAGGTCACCGAATTAATAATCAGTATTTACCTTACAATACAGCAAATCAGAGTAAACCTGGATCAAGACGATCGATCGGGATTTTATTAATATTATTCCCGATCTCCCAGTCGTAATAACCGATCAAATCAATTTAAAAATTCTTGACTTGAGTGGGATTTGAACCTATGACCTCAGTATTTGTAGCCACGCTCCTGAGCTATTACACTGGTTTATATCATATTTTTCACATATTCTTGCGATACCCTATCACCCCCTAAAATATTCTCGGTTATTTCAAGTCCATCCTATATGTTAAATTTCTGTATATTTGGAGTAATAAAGAATCCAACTAGCAGCCACTGTGTCACCTTGTTTACGTGGTATGATATAAACGTGCATACATTATAATAAGTAAGGATGGCGTTTTCGCTGAATTTTTATGAGCACGTGTTGTGAGTATAGAGATAGAGGGGATTTGAATGCGGGTCACTTTTGCTTACAGGTAACGGGACTATCGACTAGGCCGCGGCGGCCATCTTGACCACCACACTATTATATCACTAATCTACTATATTTCTACTTCAATACATCCTATCACTATTTTAATTGCAATTTTATATCAATTAAAAAACATCTTTTAAAATATCAATTTACTATAAACGTGTCTCATTTCTTACGGCACGAAAGAATCGTTCGAAATTTATCTTTTGGGTGTCAATGTTTGAAGAATGTGTAAATGATCTGACGTAAGCGAGAAATTCTTCAACACTGACTAATAAATTTCATTTCAGATTTAAAAAAAAAACATGTGTTCGTACATGCTCTTTTTATTAAAAAATACCAATGATAGGTCACACATAATATTATATATTACATTTTCTTTATATAATTTGAATTTTACATTGTTCATATAATACAAAACTCGGCTGCTTGGTCCACCATCTTGATATGTATACATTCAGTATTACACCTAGACGCTATTTAATTATTAATAACCTTGGAAATATTATTTATTTACTTAATTTTAATTTAAAAATAAGGGATGATTAATGAAATTAATTAAAGTAATATTATATTAGAACTTTTTTAAGTCTACTTCAAAATTATTGAATACATTCTAAGCTTATCTGTTGCGAACTTGTTATTTAATATATATAATTAATATTTCTTGTTGTTTCTTTCGTTTTAAAGGGGGATTTATAAAATATGTATAGTCCATTCTATATATTACAATTACTTTATTTAATTTGAATTTTACATCGTTCATATAATACAAAACATCATGATTTAGACTTATGTGTACAAAATATATATAAATATTTTACCTATAACTAACATGAGAATAACATTTTTATGTGACATTAGAGATATTTAATATTTTCCAAATTATAAAATCTTTACAATTTATTTGAAAATACTTCTCCAAATCCAGTTCGAACTAATTTGAATTAAAGCAAAAAATACATCTTCGTTGAGATCATATTTTTTATAATATCAAATACATTTACGATAATTTGATAATGATATATTATAATTAGGTTTGATAGAATTCGTTACAAGTAGAGATGTGCCAAGATCAAACGAATATTATAGTCATTAAGTATTTTACCTATAACAAACGTGAGAATAACATTTTTATGTGGTATTAGACATACTTAATATTTCAAAAATTAAAAATATATAAAAACCTATTTACAGATATGAAGATTAATAAACAATAACAAGAATAGATTTCACATTAACGAAAACAATTACTAAGTATTATGCTTAAAATTAAATTACATATTGAGTGGGTAAAACCAAATTTGAATAGACAAATTTATTAAAATTTCTAACGATATAATTGTTGAACGTGTGTGTATGTTGTATGTCTGTCTGTACGGATCAATTAATCAACCATCAGTGTTACCAGATGGAAGAATAATATTTTATTATAAAATATTAATACATATTTAAAATCTCGAAAATTGATAATAATATTATATTAATTTAAGAATAATATTAGAGATATTTAATAATGCATAATAAATGACCACTCTCAAAAAACAGTATTTATCGAGAAACTCGCTTTTTAAATATTATGATGAGTGTTGTCATCATAAATGAAAACCGTATTAAATTATTTTATTTATAAATTACTTTAAAAATTCAAACATATTCTGAATGAAAAAATACCTTCCCATTAAAAAAACCAAGCAGAATATAAAAAATACATTAACAAATTGAAAATTTCAATCAAAATTACCCTAGTAATATGATATTACGATATCAACATTCACATACATACATTTGCGGTAAGGTAACTTTTAATGTTCTTGGATTATTATAGAGCAGGTATTCCGATACACGTTGATATAAATAATTATATGACATAAGTAACTCATCGCTTGGTTGATAAAAATATATAAATTCATCAGGGCAATTATTCAAATTATTAAAAAGCCCCACTAGAAACGTAAACTGGTATATTGATGTTATATTATTCCAGCGATGATCAAAGGCAAAATGCTTTATTTGTGTGTGATTAAAATAGCTCATGGCTTGCGAACGCAATAGTGCACAATAGTAATTGGTCGGGAACAAAGCTTGATGAAGATGATGATGATGATGATGGTGGTAGTGGAAGTATCAGGTTCTGGTCCGTGTGTTGCGTGGTGATTTTCATTGCCAACAACCTCGGTCGTTGTACCGTTAACTTTGCGCTGCTAAAGAATTTCACAGGAAGCATGAGCGACTCGGGTTTTTCCCAACACTTCTCAAACTTTTATCAAACAAACGACATATCATTAAAAATATTTTTATCCCATATTTTAAAAGACTGTTAGCGCTATTTTAGGTACAATAATTATTAATGATCCAAGACTGAAGAGGATAGGCTACTTAGGTTCGAGCGGAAGATTCTTAGGAGGATCTTGGGTCCTGTTCAGGAGGCACCGGGACTATTTAGAATTAGACGGAACGATGAGATTTACTCATTATATAAGAGCGTGATCGTAGTGCAGTTCTTTAGGGCTTTAACATTAGGTTGGGTTAAAGAGCAGGAGGGATAGTATCGGAAATACTATCCAGCAAGCCTGTGGGTAAGAGAAGGCAGGGTAGACCTAGGCTAAGATAAGGTAGTTAGGAGTTTAGGAATTAATAACTGGAGAAGTATTAAATGGAAGATGCTGGTGTGGGAAGCCTTGGTTCATCACTGAACTGGAGTACTTATGATGATGATGAATTATTAATGATAACATGAAATTTTAAAGGAGAAAGCTTGAAAAGAATGCCTTGTTCTGGTTAGAAACAGTATGCTTTAATTCAACCCCATTCCTAAATAATAAGTATTTTAAAAAATACCAACCTTTTATCTCTTATCCTGCCCTTTGGCTTATTGACCAATACATCTTATATTTAAAGGTACTCAAACTATATATAATACCCTCGAATTTACTAGATTTGGTGTAAGGCAAAATGTCAAAATCATTGAAAAAGTCCTATAATATCGAATGTGAATATTAAGTCATATTATAAATTATATCCAATAAATATATAATACTCAAATCTTAAAAATAGCAAACATCAAACGATAACCAAAAGAAGTCTTGTTTAGTTTTTGCACTTATACACATTTTAAATTAAAAAGTACCTATGCTAAAAACTATTAGTATAATCCCCTATTATTATATTATATTGTCATATTTCATAGTTTTGAGATAATGGCGAATTAATGAAAGTCGCAGTCTTAATAGATCGATAAATTTATGGTATATATTTGAATACTTTACAATGTGGTATATGTCAATTATTCTTTAATCTTTACAAATATTACACATTTATAAAAAATACCTCTTTTTTAACTAACAGAACCTAAAATTGTAAATTTGACTCTTTTTTTCTCCAAAAATATTGACGATACGACTAAGTGTGTTTTGGTAGTAGATAAAGTAATAAAAAAACATATACAAATGCATCCCTATCTCAAAATCCTCAAAATATGACTTGTGCATTTTAGCAGTATACCCTCGAAATAAGATTTTCATAATTGTAAATTTTATTCGGAATTCATACTATTTTCAGTATCATTTTGAATATTTTTTATATGTATATATACATAGCAATACATAATATTAAATTATTTTTTTATTAAACAGTAAATTATAAACATCTACTTAACGCTAGCTTTTTTCATTACCAAATCGTGAATTACTTTATTATAATTACATATAAAATGTCATGAAATGTGTTCTCATACCACTTCATTGAATTACTTCGATTATTATTTTAACCAATCCGCATAATAAATGTACCTACTACTCAATTAGATTTTAAAAGGTTTGTTACAACATGTATTATATTTTTTGTTTTATTTAAGAACCCAATGTAAAATTTTTATTTATTCAATAATGAGTGCTGAAATAGTAGGATTAATTATTAAAAAAGTTTGTAATTTCCTTTGTATCTTTAAATAATTATGGAATTCCATCAAGTACTCAACACGATCAATAATGTAGGTATATATATTTTTTTTAATATTAATAGTTAAAACATATTAAATTGGGTGGTAAATTCAAGTACAGGAAATAAAATTATTAGCCAGTATAATTCTTTAAATGTTGCAAACTAACCGAGGATACTCAATGCAACTAATAATTTACTATGAAACTCATCTTTGTGAAATGTTGTTTATTGGTGTTATAAATAGGAATATTTTAAATGATATATTAATAGAAATAAATAAGGCTTAATGTTGTATATTCATCGGCAATAATATCCGGACTTTGAAGACGTCGACTTGTATGAATGCTGAGCAAGTTCGACGCGCGGTTAACTAAAAAACCCGCTTAGCCAGTCAACTCTTGTTGCGTAAGTAGGTACAACAAATAACTACCTATAATATTATTATCAATATAATATGACCATTAAAATATTACGAAATCGATATATATTTTAACACCAACATTAATTAATTTATAATTCAACGCAAGCGACGACAATAGTGCCGTTATTGAATTAAAAAAAAAAACATTGGATAAACATTGAATATTACGTGGAGTAAAGGTCACGAATGTGAAATAATGGAAGATGAAAAAACACGAGCGATGTGAAAAAATTTCAATTGCGCAATATTCCCAAGCGTCGTCACACACACAACAGAAGACGACCAAACTTTATTTAATTTTACAAAAATTATTAAAAGCACATTTTAAAGTGAGCCGCCTTGTGGTCCAGTGGTTAGTGTAACGGATTCGTGAGTGAAGACTCCCGGGTTCGATTCACGGCACCGGAGTTACTTGGTAGATCTAGCTTAGCAAACTAGATCTTAAGTACTCATTGCTGTGTGGTAGCCTGGGAAACCATCTCTACTATATTCTCCCGTAAAGGCCAAGGTGGCCTGGCCAACCCCTTATAAAGGGACTCCCGCCAATAGGGAAGGCGTCACGATATACATTTTAAAGTGTATGATAACTCATAAGCTTAGGAGTGATTTAATGGTGTTATTTGAGCATTAAGTAGAATACAGTGTTGGTTGGTATAATATGGTTATGTAATAGTAAGGTATGGTGGCACAACGTCCTACTTCCAGTTTACCGTTACTCGACACGCGAATTTCCTACCAACAACACTCAATACTTACTACTGGTACTGCTATCCTCATCCACAAACATCTGAACTTGACCGTAATTATACGATCATTGTTTACATTCAATACTCGGGCTCATTTATCAACACCGATGACAATCCAGGAAGAGGCACGACTTTATCCCACATTGATAAACTGGATTTTTTAAAAACAACAATTGCAAAACAAGTCACCGATTAATCATTAAGTACACATTAAAAACGTAAACTGACTAACAACGAAGATCAATGTTTTAATAACTTTTTAAATATGCGATAAAAATTATATTAAAGATGCTCAAATTGAAGCTAACCTAAGTGTTTTCAACTGATTTTACACCTACCGAAACACTACCAAGAAAAGAAAAAAATTCAATACGACTGGGATATACGGAATAATATTAATGAAATCCTGATCGATCGTCTTGATCCATGTTGACTCTGATTTCCTGGATTGTAAGGTTAATACTGAGGTTACCTGTGTAATAAGTAATAGTTAAGATCAACGACAAACAATGAGTTAACACGTTGTTGTGTCTGAAAAACCAAAACTTGTAAAAACCATCTTTAAAGCTCCTCGAGGCGTATATAAATAAATAATTTATAGATATTTTGACAAAAATTTTGCGTTATATATAAAATACTTTATCCCTTAATTTACTTCACTTAACTTCATTTATATGAAGGTATTTAAGTGAAAACAAATACTTAAGAATTAGTGAAGGAGATCGTTCGGATTATCGTGACACTGCTGAAATTAAAATTGTGTAATAACAAGTTCACTCTTCTTTTCAAGGTATAATTTTCTTATAAATAAATCAATTAATTCATATTTGAAAACATTATCATGCTCTCTTTAAATTGTGATAAAAAATAAACATTGTGGTCATGGATTATTGAGTATTATTGCGACTGGAAGATATTATTAAAATCCCGAAAGATCGACTTGATTGAGATTTGTGCTGATTTACTAGATTATAATGTGTATAATAAGATTAATATCAATGTAACCGTAAAAGTAATTTCACACAAATAAATAGGTAACGAACGATATTCAGCATAAAAAATCCCACTCACTAGAAATTCATAAAGATGTGTAATTTATAAAATTAAATTTATCAAAAAAAAATACAGTAATAATATATATTTATGATGTTTTTATTCAAAGATATCGGTAGCTAATGAGCTAATTATTTCTATAATGTATAATAAAAAAACCACTCGGTAATGATGCATGTTAAACGTGATACGGGTGTTATTTTTTTGCTATAATTACGTACGTGAACTGTATCGAGTATCGAATCGACAAGCTTTAAGGCTATCAAAAATGCTGAATTGGTGTCAAATTTTAAACGTGGTTTGGTTTTCCTCGGTTTCTAAGATTAGAAATCGGAAAACCTTGACTGTGAACGTAGTTCAGTACACGTGCCGTACAATATTACCACTCTTACGTTGCGCTCAACTATTACGTGATGCCGGCACAGGGCTGCAATTTAATATGAAAATAAACCATTTTAAATAAATTAATTTCCCAAAAGAAAAATCATTATATTACCTATAAGACACGTGGATATTAAATCGAAAAATAAACCCAAGCAATTTTTTAAAAAGCAGTCAAATTTAATGAATTCATAACAAAAAAATTATATATCCGATTAGTTAAGTCACTCGATATTGTGTAATTATTTTTGTTAAATTACATTCTATAGTTGTTATTATGTATTAAACCTCATATTTTTAAATGAGTTTTAATTGTTTCCGCATATTTTTTATAACCTCTAGTATTGTATAATTCATACAACCAATAAGTTACCTACAAGTTAACAGTCTCAATTCAAATATATAAATTGTTAATTATAAATCTACTTATTCCTTATTTGATATCACGATCACTGTAATTAATTTATTTTTTTATATAAATACTCCGTGAGAGCATTTTTATAAAGTATACAAAAAAATAAAGAAAAATTGTATGAAATAAAAATATTGCGAAAATAAGAAGTATTGAATATATTTTCAAATTGATTTGATCGATTATTACGACAATAATAAATATTATTAAAATTGAGATAGATCGTCCTGATCCAGGTTAACTCTGATTTCCTGTATTGTAAGTTTAGTACCGTGGCGATTATTAAGACAATATTATATAAATATATAGAAAACAGAGAAATTATATAAAGTAAAGTAGAGTGTAGGAGATAATCATTTATATGTTTCTGTATAAGGTCTCTTCTAATTATTCTGTAGGTGCCAGAAATGGTGGAAAATATATCATCCAATTCGAAAATAATAAATAGATATCGATCAATACTTAATAAATTAATTTTATCATAATATGCGTGTATTGTTTGTTTTGTATATTTTTCATCTTAACATTAAATCCTTCTACTAAAAAAATCAATATATTTTTGCTATTTACCCTGGTTTATAAATCGCCATATTTTGATAAAATGAATTAATAAATATAATAAATGACAGCCCTGCTGCAACGTGACTTTCCTGTACTGTGCCATTGTAGGACAACACTCCACGTGGCTCACTTTCTCCATGTGGAGTATCGCTCTTATATCTTTATCAAAATATATAAAATCTAATACCTGAACTATCTTTATGCTCTTAACACTTGCTGTAAATAGCCCAAGTTAATTGTTGAATCAAAAAAATACTCCACGATCTTAAAAATATATGATTATAAGCGTCTCGAGAGTTATATCATTGAAATTAAATGATCAATATATATATATATATATATATATATATATATATATATATATATATAGTTCATACTAATAAATCCACATTTTTCATGACTTCTACTTAGATATCTTGATCTGAGCAAGCGTACTAAGCCTAATACGCCCTATTAGCACTTTGCAGGTGAGAGTTTATATCCTGGTTATTTCCAGCATCCTTAGTGACCACTGCTCCCAAATATACAAAGGAGTCATATATATATATATATATATATATATATAGTTCATACTAATAAATCCACATTTTTCATGAAAACCCAATATACTCGAGGTTATATAATATTAAATATTTTGATTACCTGGTTTTGGAAATTTATAAATAAATCAATCATTCGTGGGAATCAGAATAAAAAGCTACAGAATCCATTTCTCTAGTTATTTTTTTTTAAAACATTGATTGATTATTTTAAATTTTATTATTAACAGATTCTCTTAAACCTAAGTTAATTAAACCTAACATTAATTTAATTGTCGCCCATTTATAAATTATAAACATTTTTGTTTTTATTCGATTTGAGTTCTTTTGAATCCGAGACACTCGATTATTTTTAATTTTGTTATCTTTATCAATTAATTGTATTAATATTTAATTATATAAATATTTAAAACGTTTCTTTTTGAACTATCTGATATTTTTGAACCTATTTTGTTCTAATCTTGTAATTTGGTACTTTAAACTCTAATTTGAATTTAGTCAATTTGAAAATACGGATTAGCTAAATAAAAAAATGATAATTAAAACTTATTCATTGGCCTAATTATCAACAGTTAAATAAAAAATCCTAAACCTCATTCAAAATGTAAAAAATAATT
>JAGTTH010003906.1:146721-185560 GCA_022606485.1 Agraylea sexmaculata | reverse complement strand
CACTCAACACATTTCTAGTGGCCTCTGAAAGTGGCTGTGACAATACTTTAAACGTGTTAAAGAAGTATTCAGCGATAAAAACTGATCCTAGATGTATTTGAGTGTATGTCCATATGACATGTAGTAACAATGCATTTACCCATTTTACTGTGAAATATAACTGAAGATATGAAGAGAGATGTTTACAGTATAATGTTTGCCAGGTAACTCATGTTTTTGGCCACTTGATCCACTTGAACTAAACACGCATTTAGCCACTCATGCGATATCTTATGTTTATATCCACGTTGGAAAGTACACAACTGTTCAATTCGGCACATATATGGACGTAACTAATATTTTATTTGTGTGTATGTTAGAGGTTCTTTTAACTGTATCAATATATTATAGTCCTGCCCCGTTCCCACGTGAGAAAGGATGACAATTAATTAAGTTAAAATTAGTTTCGCAATTAATATTGATTGTTTGGAGTATTTTAGTTGTCACAATGCGTACAGGTGTGGTGACCCTTAATATATTAATATAATAAATTAGTATGGTAGTAAAGTTGTGGTGGTGGCATGCACACAACTCGGCACATTTGTCATACTGGACCCGAACCACTTCCATCGCTCTGGTCGCTTATTGGAAAAACTTCGTGTTTTATGCTACTTGTTTTTGTTGGAAAATCCTGTCCAATAACTCTATTACACACTACCTTTCTTTAACAATAAGCTGAGTATCGACAATACACGTAATATGCGTCCTACGGTTGATTGGTTGACCTTAAAATAATTTAAGGGGTGAAAGACCTTATTAGATATTGCATTGCATATAAATAATTCTGTTCTCTCCTATTTGATAAAGGCATAAGTGTGTATCCCTCACTCAACACATTTCTAGTGACCCCTGAGAGTGGTTGTGACAATACTTTATATTATATCCTTATATTATATATATATATATATATATATATAAATATAAATATATATATATATATATATATATATATATAATATATATATATATATATATAAGAGTATATTGTTATATATATATATATATATATATATATATATATATATTATCCTACTGCAGTACCACTAGAGCATTACGGTGGATCCCAATTCGCATTGATTAGTATGCAGCAATTTTATATAGTAAGTAAATTATTTTTATTATTTTTACTATTTTGTGAACATTTTTATCATATAAATTATTCGTGTAAAACCGTGTATTGTTGCACTCTTCTCTCCTATTCGATAAAGGCATAAGTGTGTCTCCCTTACTCAACAAATTTCTAGTGACCACTGAGAGTGGTTGTGACAATACTTTGGCGATTAAAACGCAATAATATTTTATACATCTTAAAGAAGTAGTCAGCGGTAAAAACTGAGCTTAGATCTATTTGAGTCCATATGACATGTAGTAACAATGGATTACTGTGAAATATAACTGAAGATATGAAGAGACATGTTTACAGTATAATGTTTGCCAGGTAAGTCATGTTTTTGGCCACTTGATCCACTTGAACTAAACACGCATTTTAATTTAAATGAAAACCATGAAGATTTGTCACTAATTTGAATACTGACCGCTGAATCATATGGAAAAACGACACTATGATAATTCCAATTAACATATTATTGCTCCCAAGGATTATATCACAATATCTCGCTGAAGTGAGTGCACAGACTTTTTTTAGTATTGGAGCACTGCACGGTTTACCTTTAATACATATAACCAGTTCAAGGGATGAGACGTAGATACAAATACCGTGGTTACGGCTTCAAATCCAGTAAAAAAAATAATTGATTCAACAACTGAGAGATCGTGAATAATATTCGATAGATCGTCGTGATCCAAGTTTACTCTGGATTTAAAATAAAAATTTGTAAAACACAACTCAATAAGTCCGTCGAAGCGCATATAAATTAATAAATAAAATTCGTTGGTTTATTGGACACTTGTTGTATCGCCTATTTAAGATTTAGTTAATCTCTCAGATTCCACAGCACTGGCATATCGATATGTTCTCAAAAATACCAACAAAAATATACAGCCAAATTATATAAAATCTTCTTCTGCTGGCATTTACGGACATACAATAAGTGTCCCCTAATTCATTGATTTTTTAGAATGGAAAATTTTATACATTTTAGTCAAAAATATTACATTATTATAAATTTAATGGGTTTGTATGGAACGGTATTAAATTTCCTATAGTCTTCAGACAATCTATGCTAATTCTGATGGTTAAACTATCAAATATGTATTTGACATAATAATATGCGACAGAAATTTTATTTATTATATAATTTGAAAAAAAAAAACATTTTTTTTTTCATTAAATACAAGCTTGGTTCATAATCAATCAACTTTTATACAAGTTACTATAATAAAAAGTTCAAAATCTACAAAATAAGCTCTCAATATTAAATGTGAATTTGGACATAATTATTTATAAAATGTTTTGAATACAAATATATGGGAATGCTAATATAGTAATTATATATAGGATGTTTAACTCAAACATTTGAATAGCGAAGAACTAAACAAACACACTTCACTATGTACTAATGAGACTCATACACTTGTACAATATCACTTGACCAAGTATATTTTTTAAATAAATTCTACATTTATTTAATATGATATTGCTTCAGTATATAATTAAAAATAGAGTGGGTAAATTTAGATAGAGACCAATGAGCTTATACAAAATGTCTTTTATTGAACTTAAAATAATATATTCACTCATTAATAAAACAGAAGATTCTCAAGCTATCATAATAAATTATTTTTTATACAAAAAAATGCTTAGGCCCATTGTTGTATTTTTTTTTTATAATCGTACTGACATTACATAATGTAGATAAAAAGATTTTAGTTTCAATTAAAAACATGTTGTATATAAAGTAGTCCTAACAATACATAGGTTTCGTATGACAGCCGGTTGAGGCAGCTGCTTTTACTGCTCGTACTGTTTATCTGTCACTTGTCAATCTTTCTAATAACATATAACTTAATATGGTAAAGTTGCTTGATATATTCAACGACAAATAATATGTTTTTGTAAGAAAAATCTTGATGCTCTTTAGTGACCATTATGGATTTTAGGGACTATAGTATTTGCAGGTGGCCACAGCCCGAGTATATAGTAATTAGTAGTGCCTGCCATGTTCCAATGTATGAAAACCAATGAGCTATATATATATATATATATATATATATATATATATATATATATAGAGATGTAAATAATACTTGTAAAGATTTCAAAATCATAGCAGGCGCAGATGAGGCCAGGAATACAGGTAGGCACCAAAGAGTTTCTGCTTCTACCGCCTCGCCGTCTCAGCGATTCCAATGCGATTGCGTGTACATGTATCCGTGACCGGGTATTATCGAATATATGACGCAATACTGCATGGCGCTTCTACAGAGAAAAGTTCATTGATCGACACTAATAAGTGTTTTTTACTAGAGCAGGATTCGAAGCCAGGATCGTAATGTTTAAGGCCTTCTCAAGTTAATTACATACAAACTAAGTTTCCTACTGTAATGTGAACAGTGTGAAAATGGCAGTCAAGATGTATGGAATGGGTTATCCATGGAGTGGGTGTCGCCAAATGTGGTCCTGGGGCACTGTTTGTGCTTGTTCAGTAGCATAAGTAATTTAACTAAATAAATGACTGGAATGGCTTAGCAATAGATTTATTGTATCACCAAGTTTTGGATGGCGAACACCCCTTATTGTTTGTTTGGACACCCCGAGGCTCGGGGGTGGACCGGCGCGGCATCTCCGATACATATCTCTATTTATTTGCTTTTGCCAATACTCTCAACCCAATATTTTAGATCCTATATTTAATTAAACGTATGCATCTTTTATCTGCTTAAATTAGGTTGCTTGTATTAAGAGAAACCTTCAATGTATCACTATAGAAGCTAATTAAGGCTCCCGGGCAAACTTGTTCAGTATTCAAACGGATGTGTTTTTTCCTCGATAGTGAATATTTCATATTAATCATTGTTGTTCATAAAGAATATTGGTATATGAACTTATATTATAATCTACAACCTAGATATACGTTCTTAATCCGTTTAAAATCTATGGACGTATATCAAACTTTGCGCTTTTTTATATGAAAGCATCTCATATTGTTTGAATCCATAACCTATACATACAAAAATATTTTACGTACACCAAGTTCGACCTTTCTATATTTAGGTTTCATTTTATTATGATTTTAATTTCTTCTTTAACCATTTACTGTGCACAAAGCACGTGGCTATAAATACTGTGGCCATGGGTTAAAATTCTGTTTTAGCAAAAAAAATATTTGATCGGTTATTGGAGACCGGAGTAATGTTAATAAAATCCCGATCGATCGTCTTGATCCAGGTTTACTCTGATTTACTGTATTGTAAGGTAAATACTGATTATTAAGTCGGTTTTCACAGGTCACAGAAAATTTATTAATACGTTGTTGTGTCAAAAAAATCAAAATTTGTAAATCAATAAATTACTAAAAAACTATTTAAAAATACATTACACTGAACTTGTGTGATAAAAATAACATTTTACATGAACTAACTCCTAAAATTAGGATATGATTTTATCGGGTTCGTTATTTTGTAGATTATTATACGCTTATGATGATTATTATGATATGATAATTCTTTAATTTTAATTATGATACTACAATACTACTTTATTTTTGTGTGATAATTTATTTTGTAGGGGATTCAAACATCGAGTATATTTATTGATAAGTATGCTTTAAAGTCATATTAAGAACTAAGAATATACTGTCTTTCTAATTTTGTAATTTTGAAATTTAAGCTATTTCACGTAAATCCTGAGCCAACAATTAAATTATTAACAAAATCATTAAATTTATAAAATTAATCGTCGTACAACAGTATTTATATTTGAAACAATAATCGTATATCGGGAGTATGAGTTCATAAAAAAACATCTCGTTTTTCTTCAGTGCACAAAGTAGAGCGGATGCTAATATAAAAAGTACTGAAACATTCAATACTTCACCTGTTCTGTGTAGATAAATCAATAGAAATGTTCGGTATTGGGTTATAAAATACAAATCATTAATATCGGCAGTAGAATGTGGGTCGTTTTGACTGTCTAAATAATGTTCGATGCAATTGTGATTGATTTAGAGACAGCGACGTATGATTTGTTGGCGATGCTTCGTATTTGCAGTGCTATGTCCTCTCTCTGTGAATTATTACTACGATAATATATTATATTAACACCAGGGATTCTAAAATCATATTGAAAATATTATTATTAAAATGTATGCTTTCTTCTCTAAATGGGATGCGGGTTTCTACACTTGAAACACGTAATTTTAAAAGGGGTAACCCAACACCATCGATATTAGAATGCCGGACAAGTGGATGGTCAATATTAAGATGGGGAACCATATAGATGAGTTTGACAGAGGCTAAACTAATTGTCTCACTCAGACTCGTCTGCTTGGTTTGCCATATTTATATGTATACATTCACTTGTCTAGCATTCTTGTAAGCGTAAGCCCGGTCAGTTTTGGCATGTTTATATTTGATTGATTGATTTGATTTAAAAATGTCTAGATTGAATAAAAATTAAATATAAGTGGTTACTTATTTATTCGATATTACCAAACTGTTAAATTCATGTCTTGGTTAAAATAAAAGGGTACTTATTGACCTAAGATGCTATCAAATCTTTACAACGACCCACTGTTTTATGTATTTTAAAATTATTTGTTCAATGGAAATTCTCCAAGGGTGAAATTGATATGAAAACGATTTAATTAGAAGTGAAACACCTGTATAAATATATTCATTTACATTTTATTCACAACGAAATAAATACTGATTAATTATTCCAAGAACTGAAATATACCTTATGTTTGCACGTAAAACAAATTGTATATTATTATTTACCCAATAGTCATTTTATTAGAAATGTCGGTTTTGTATCACAGAGTGAATACTAGTAGGAATCAATTAATTGATTTGCTTTGATAATTTCGTAATTGAAGCTATCTAATGGTTCATTTTATATACATAGATATATAATTCTCAGAGACTAGTGAAGCAATTTCACTAATTGATAAGCTGTCTACTCTTAGAGTGTACGTATAGATTTTAATGCACTTTGTGTATTAGATCGTCAAATTGATAATATTATATTTAATTAAATTTATAAAGTGTAGGTATATCTATTTTTAAAATGTCCAAACGGGGTGGAGTTTTCTTCTCTTTGAAAGTGCATTTCAATCGTTTGTATCGAAAGTGCAGTGTAGTGATAAATATACTGAGTGCAGTGTGAAATATAAAATTTGTAATAAGTATTCTAAATATAGAAGATAAATTTATATAAAAATATTAATTTGAAACTTTTTGAAATCACCGTCTGTTTTGTAAGACGAAAAAACCTCCCAAGAATGGATTAAAAAAAATCTTCCATCATTTTTCATCTTCGTTTTGGGACTACAATGTTTTAACGACTTACAAACGCCTTTAAAATTGCTACTTAAAACCCCGGAACTCCACTTTAGACCCACTGATTGAAGACTTATGTTATATTTGTTAAAGAATTCCGTAAAAAAAAAAATATAAATATTATTATTATATTAATTTATATTCGCCCTGGTGGACTTTTTGAGATGGTTAGTACAAATTTTGGGATTTTATACACAACAACGTGTTAATTTGTTGTCTATTGGTGATCTTAACTATTACTAGTTACACAGGTCACGGAATTAATAATCAGTATTTGGCTTACAATACAGGAAATCAGAGTAAACATGGATCAAGACGATCGATCGGGATTTTATAAATATGTATTATAAATATACATATATTAAATATGTTTTTACGCGGGATTTGAACCCATGATCATAGTACTTTTATCCCCTGAGCGATTACGCAAGTTTTTTATGTATTATTTTTGGAGAAATATAAATTTAACGGAAGGTTAAGGGGAAAATTTACATTCTAATAATACTCACTATTTGGATGTAAACTTTGTCACCTGAAGCATTGTGTTGTCATATTTTTTATTTATTTAATATTAGTTATACAGGTCAACGACTTATTAATCGTCTCAGTATTTATCTTAAAATCCAAGAAATCAGAGAAAACCTGAATCTAGACGATCGATCGGGATTTTATTATTAATAATAGGAAAATAACCGAACGTTATGAAAAATTATATGGCTTTCCACCAGAAATTATTAGAAATACCAAGAAACAATTTAATAATTTATAATTAATTTTAAATAATCCCCCTCGAATTCACCATACAATCGAGGAAATCAGAGTAATTCTGGATCAAGATGATCGATTGAATATCCCCCGGTCTTCTCGATCAAATTATTATAATTTTTGACTCGGGATTTAAGCCAACCACAAGAGTTAATAATATGTTGATTGAAATATAATTATCATAGTTTAATTTGTTTATATAATTCAGTGGTCAGTTGTCAAAATAGTGAAGTATTATAAATAATAATAGTAAAAATAACTGACCTGATTCTACCCACGAATCTACAAAGTGTAAGATCCGAGTTAAATAATTCAGTCCGTTTACTCCTTGTTTTATAGTTAATGTTTTTATATGAGGCAATTAGCAGATGGATGAATTTGTGATGAAATAGGCATATAACGTCAGCCATATTGCATCAGGCTAACAGTTTGATGTTAACTGAAATGTCAGTATGAAAAGGTTGAGTGTTTCTGGCTATAAATTCACTGTGGCATAGTGGTGTTCTTATATGTGTATTATTGTACATACATATATACAAGATGTTACATACATACAATATATTAGGATATCGCTTCAATTGCTCGGGGATGAATTGCATTCGGGACTGTGTTGCTCTCAAAGACATGCGATACTATCAAAGTGATAGGTACCGCTTTATATATTCATATTTTGATTTTATATGATATAAATAATTATTTACAAATGGGAAGACTATTAGGGCTGGTCTCTTCAACCCGTGTTAAATCGTGAGCTACGTGGCAACATATTGTACGAATCTCGTGTCATATACAAATATTCCGTTTCTTGAATCAATACTAAAGCTATCACCGAGCGTACCCGATGTTTGTATCGAAGGCATTCAGGTGAACTTGCATACAGGCGACTTGAACCGAAGCGAAGAGCTTGTCACGAAACTGGAATGGAGGGGGAAATATAGCACGAGCTCGAGATTTAGCTATAGCACGCCGATATCTAGGATTTGACAGCTGATAGCACGAGCAAAATCTTGAAGAAACGCATTTCGCGCGTAAATCGCCGAGTGACACGAACTCGAGATTCAATATGAGTTGAAGAAACCGGCCCTTTGTGATTTATGGGAGATCTGTTCACCGCGAACTATCAACGGATGGAAATATATTATGGGAAAGTGTTTGTCACATAAGTTTTGATAGGTGGTAACACCAGCAATATGTTGAAGAAATGCATTTTCCGAGTGACACGAGCTCGAGATTTAACACGCGTTGACGAAACCGGCCTTTATCGTGTTATTACTCGATAAAAAGCCTGGCCAAACGGAATGCGAAATGCGTTCGCCGCGAACTGTGAACGGGTAAAAATTTATGAAACTCCAGTGCGCGTGCAGTTCTCTGTCAGATTGTGCGCGCACTGTAGTTTAATATATTTTCACTCGTTGACAGTTCACTGCGAACGTATTTAAGTAGCCATAAAAAATGACTCAATTCATGTTTGTATGTTGTATGAACTCATAGATATAATCATTAGATATCGCCTTGCATATAAATAATTCGTGCAATTTCCTGTAAACCCGTATTGTTGCA
Source organism: Agraylea sexmaculata (assembly GCA_022606485.1). Classification (NCBI taxonomy): domain Eukaryota; kingdom Metazoa; phylum Arthropoda; class Insecta; order Trichoptera; family Hydroptilidae; genus Agraylea; species Agraylea sexmaculata. The sequence continues at coordinate 176,737 of JAGTTH010003906.1, read as the reverse complement.
CTCTTCTCTCCTATTCGAAAAAGGCATAAGTGTGTCTCCCTCACTCAACACATTTCTAGTGACCCCTGATAGTGGTTGTGACAATACTTTGGCGATTAAATCGCAATAACATTTTAAAGAAGTATTCAGCCTAGATGTATTTGAGTGTATGTTTGAGTCCATATGACATGTAGTAACAATGCATTTACCCATTTACTGTGAAATATAACTGAAGATATGAAGAGACATGTTTACAGTATAATGTTTGCCAGGTAACTCATGTTTTTGGCCACTTGATCCACTTGAATTAGTGTTTGGTAAAAAGTGAGCCTAGATGTATTTGAGTGTATGACATGTAGTAACAATGCATTTACCCATTTTACTGAGAAATATAACTGAAGATATTAAGAGATTTGTTTACAGTATAATGTTTGCCAGGTAACTCATGTTTTCGCCACTTAATCCACTTGAACTAAACACGCATTTAGCCAATCGTGCGATATCTTATGTTTATATCTATGGTTTTTATATTTGTGGCCATGCGTTTATATTTTAACTGGTTTACTACCCCAGATAGTCCTTTTAAAATTTTGAATGATTTACGAGATGGAATCGGGTCAATTTTTATAGATTTTGATCAGGTGTCATACTGGGTTGGTTTTATGTAATATTGGGCAATTAGTGTGGGGGTGTGTTGTATGGAGCATCATGTGCTCTCCAAGGCCTGCTGTAATGCCTGCCATAAATCACAACGACATTATTGCTTCCACTCGTGGGCATCGAATCTGGTACCTCGTCATCCACATACACCGTTTAGTCAATGCCTATAAGCAATATCGATGCAAATCGCATCAGCCAAGGATTGACGAAACGGATCATGCCTCAAACTATCCTTATAATGAAAATTGACACTTTAAACTATGATTATACCTTGACGCCTTCCCTATTGGCGGGAGTCCCTTTATAAGGGGTTGGCCAGGCCACCTTGGCCTTTACAGGAGAATATAGTAGAGATGGTTTCCCAGGCCACCACACAGCAATGAGTACTTAAGATCTAGTTTGCTAAGCTAGATCTACCAAGTGAATCGAACCCGGGAGTCTTCACTCACGAATCCGTTACACTAACCACTGGGCCACAAGGCGGCTTTAAACTATGAAAATATACATAAACCATTCTCCATACAAAATGGATCAGAATACACAATTAAATTATATTTCTATTTTTGATTTTGTTCAAAACAGTATATTATTACATTGAGTTGTCTCAATTTTATTTTATGCAGGTATTTATAAGTGTTTTATGCAGGTTACCTACATTATATTGCTTTGTTATTTGATAAATTAATTATTTACATAATATAAAATATGATGAATTTGTCCCCAAAGGTTTCGTATGACAGCCGATTGGGGCGCTGTTTTTACTGTTAATCTGTAACTTATCGAACTTTTGTTATATTCAACGACAAATAATATGTTTTTGTTAGAAAAATCTTGTTACTCTCGAGTGTCAGATTATCGAATGTGTCGGATTTTAGGGACCACAGTGTTGCAGGTGGCCACAGCCCGCTTATGTGTGAAGTATATGTATATTATGCGCATGTAGTAGTGCCTGCCATTTTCCCATGTATGAAAACAATACACAATATGACACTGATATAGATAAAATTTCACCATTTTATTCTTATATTGTAATTACTTGACTATTTATATTTGTTTTTAAATTAACTCTAATTTATTTAATTTAATTTAAATACATTTTTTTTATTTATTTTAAAATACGAAAATAGGAGTAAAATTTATTATAAACAAATTTCAATTTATTTACAATACATAAATAGTTCACTGTTATTAAAAATATCCCAATCTACAATAGATATTTATGTAAATAATAAAAAATAAAATTAAGTAATAAAATATAATATAATATTATACTTGTGCAGTACTCAATCAATGACTTCTTATGAAAAAAGGATTATTTTATAATTATTTTTATGGAAAAACGACAAAATATTGATTGGGATCATATTATAATATAACACTTAATTGCTTCTAATTACCAATGTACGGATTATTGTGATAACATTTTGAAGTATTCTCTAAAATGTTACATTGCATCTATTTATCAAAGAAGTTTCTCGATTATGTGAATATTATTTTTGTTAAAATCAAACTTTGTTGCTATTATTGTGGTTTACAAAATGTGTTCAACACAATGTAAACAAATTGGACGTGCTTCTTTGGTTGGCGTAGTACTTTATGTGTTGTACTAGCTATCATCAAACCAAACACTTTCAATACACCTTTTACTTACATATTTTTAAGCAAACCACACAAAAATTTAACTATTAGAGTATCCGCAAACGCGTAGTTATAATAAGCGAATTTTAAAAATAATAATTAATAATTGATTCCACCTGATGACGAGTGGCATGGACTAGTCAAAAATTGAAACACACAATTAACATTTTTATTAAATTAAAATTAAATGGTTTTTCGAAAATAAAAAAAATATTATTAATATTCTAACTATTAAGTTATTTTAAAATCAATGTAATATTTTAAAACGTTCTGTATACATTTTTGGAATTTTTAATAATGTATGTAGTGTTAATAATAACTGGTTATAATCGATTACGCTATTTATTAGATTTTTGGATGAAAATGATAATATTAAATAATAATAAAATTTGATATATTTTATATCCTAATCGATTGTCATTCCCGATATTAAGAATTAAGTATAATATTTTAAATAATTGAGGCGTTTAAAATCAAAAGTACATACATCCAGTTCGTATTAAAGTTGAGTTAAAGCAGAAAAACTTACAGCTTATTTGGAATAATTATTTTATAAAATATAAATGCAGGAAAATTTAATGAATTTATAACATTATAGTTAAATTATTGATATTTGGTTTAAGAGAATTTATTTAGTCAATAATAAATTATATTTAGCATTGGCGCCTGCAGAATATTTTCTATAGTGGGAAAATAATGTAGCTCGAGATTTTTTGTGTATTTTTTAAAATTACCACTAATATTAAAAAAAAATTAAAACTGAACTTTAGATTATGAAGATCTTAAATGTTTCCTCTGATTTTGTTTATGTTTGTTTAACGTTTTTGTCAATAATGAATAAGGTACATTTACAATACAGGTTCATTTTATACAAATAAAGGAATAACACGACGTTTGGGAATTACTGATTATGTCATAAATAGAGACACATGCTTAAAAATTGGGGATTGTGTGTCTATTTTTGGCTTCTTTTGATTAGTAAAACGATGCGCGTTTTGACATTAAATTCAGATTGTGAAAATACGTATAATTGATTATATTTAGGTCTTGGGCGGGTGCAAGTGGGCGTATGACTGGTTTGCCTCTTTGAGACTTTTTGAGTGGGAATCCCCGTCTAAAAGTTTTAACGTTTTTTAAGAGTTAGACATTGGATTCATCCATCATTCGGCTATAAGTAAAGAAAAGTTTCAAATCAATAAGTCATTAGCGCCAACCGACCGAACGTTACCAAAGACATTACCGTCTACTCTTCATACATAATATGCGTTATTATCATTCTCATTATACTAACAAAATCACAACTAATTTAAACAAGATACTATCTACCTATTTTATTTGATATTATAAATATTAAAATCTTACTTACTTACTCATAATGACACGTTAAACTTACCCGCTATGTAATATATATATATATATATATATATATATATATCTCTTTATATATATATATATATATATATATATATATTCTATATATATATATATATATTGAACAGTATAATATTAATAATAATATCATTGATTTTATAAATACAAATGCATCCCTAACTCAAAATAGTCAAAATATGACTTCTCTCGATTTATAGTATTACACATATTTTTCGTCAGAATATTTTTTTTTTCAATTTTAAAAAGATCCTTATTATATTATTATTTTGTATATATATTTTATTTTGTTATATTTTTAATAGTTAAGTCAGGATTTGTATGGCATGGCGATATTTTACAGTGTAGGAGTCATGAACGAATCTGAATCTGAATTGTCACACTTTAGTTTAAAATACAACAGTTGGATATACAAATATATATATATATATATATATATATATATATATATATTATATATATATATATATATATATATATATATATATATATATATATATATATATATATATATATATATATAAATATTTATAATTAACCCCCCTTCCAAAAAGTAAAGAATGATATTTTTTATTTTTATACCAGCGTAATAGTTCAGGGAATAATGCGTGTGGCTTCAAAGTCTGTGGTCATTGGTTCAAATCCAAAATAGATTTTATCGGTTATTATGATTGGGAGATCGGGAATAATATTAATAAAATCCCACTCGATCGTCTTGATACAGGTTTTCTCTGATTTCCTGTATTGTAAGCTAAATACTGATTATTAATTCGGTGACCTGTGTAACTAGTAATAGTTAAGATCACCAACACACAATTAATTAACATGTTGTTGTATCTAAAAACCAAAATTTGTAAAAACCCTCTCAAAAGCCTAAAAAAATGATATATTCATCAGAATTCATAGGTAACGGTGGAGATTTTATTATTTGGATTAGGAATATCATCTAAATTTCTACGATTCCATACAAATCCTGATAAAATCAACATATTTATAATAAATCTATTGTAATACATAAATTTATAAAATTATTAATACTACTTAAAATACAATTTATAAAATTATTAATACTACTTAAAATACAATTTTAAAAATTACTCTTTAATTTAGAAAATTTGTTGGTAAATATCAAAAGTATTTTTTCAATTTAAAAACAACTCCAAATGGTACTGTAAACCATATTATTATATAAGATATTTATAATAATACAATGTTTTTCTACACGATACGACGAGTTCTCCTTGTTATTAGATTTAGTGTATACGCCATATTTTTATAATTGCCAGTAATATTGAATATGAGAAAATCTGATAAAAATAATACAATTTTCTTTTACATCACGGAATACGAACGAGTCATATGCGAAAATTTAACAGAAAAAATATAATTTGTACAAGATGTGTACTTGCCGCAGGGAATTGTTTTGTACAGTATCTAAAATCAACTTCAGCTTTAGAAGTGCTCATTTTAATTGGAATAAAAATAAATATATGTAGTTAATGTTGTCGGAGAAGGCTCCATAGAATAGTTCCCCGAGGCCCTATAATCATTATGGATAGTAAAATAGGCAACGCAAAATACTTTTAACTTTAACGGCCGTCCTCTAAACAAACATAGCTTTTAGATTAAGCCAGGTATCCTATTTATAAATAAACTGTACTTTTTTTTATCTAGAACATTAAATTTTGGAAGTCTGTTGTATGATCGTATTTAATTGGCACTATTATAATGATGGATGATGTCGTTACGGCCTGCGTAAAGCAAAAAGCTAAATATTTTAACAAACCACCACGAGACGATAACGTCTTTTTATGAGGAGTATAAATTGTTCTTAAGATATTCAATATTTCCCAGGAGTTTTGAATTATTCTTGCTAGGCATGTACATACGAAAGAAAGAGTTTTATTAAAAAAAAATTGAGTCTCCCTATCCTTTATATAAGTTTATTGGTCTATTTTTTGGCTTGTTTTTTTAATCTATTTTTTTAATGTTTGTTTAAAATGAAATGGTTGGTTGGATGTGAATGGAAATGTGGAAATGGTTTATCTATTTTTTTAATATACAGGGTGGACTTGAAATAACTGTTACATTTTAGCGGTTGGTAGGGTTCGTCTGTGTGACAAGAAAAAACAACAGTTTTAACAAAAGTAAAAAAAGAAAAGATTAAAAATTTAAAATAAAAAGTGAACATTGGACTGACTTTGATATATAAAAAAAACGTGAATCGATAGTCTAATACAAAGCAATAAGAAACGATTAATTATATTTTAATTAATATGTATATTTTTTAAATATTCCCCAAAATATTCTCGGTTATTTTAAGTATATATACTAATCATATATACATAATAAAATACGATATTTTTTAAATTAAGGGATAATATTATAATTTGCATTTTGTGATACTTCGATTCCCTCTTTTATTATTTTAATACTTAATTCCATCCTTTAGTGGAGTGAAATTATTCGTTGCAGTAACTTTTTGTTTTACAGTAGAGTAATTTTTAAAATTGTATTTTTTGAATCAGGATTTGTATAGAATTGTAGAACATTCAGATAAAATTCTTAATCTAAATAATAAAATCCACCGTTCCCTTTGAATTCTGATGAATATATCAATTTTTTAGGCTTTTGAGAGGGTTTTTACAAATTTTGTTTTTTTTAGACACAATAATGTGTAAATTAATTGTCTGTCGGTGATCTTAAATATTACTAGTTACACAGGTCACCGACTTAATAATCAGTATTTACCTGACAATGCAGGAAATCAGAGTAAACTTGGATCTAGACGATTAATAGGGATTTTATTAATATTATCTCCCAGTCGTAATAACCGATCAAATATTTTTTTTACTTGACTTGGCTCATAATCTGTAGTTTGCCGATTTATGTTTATCAGCCAAATTTCTTATTTATATGACTATTTAAAAGATTCATCACGGGAAACGAAAATGTAAATATTCGACGATAATTTTAAATAGTTTTCTGTATCAGCGATGTTATAAATGTAATTAAAGTGATTTATATCGTCTTCGCCATTACTGCTTTACTAGTTTTATTGATATCCGATAAAATACCGGTGCTAAATAAAGGCCCCTTGTCTAAGAAAAGATTGTTAAGATTATTTATGAGACTATTAATTAAATACTTTCCAATATTGCCAGAATCAACTATCATTCATTTTCCACTACTGAAAGAAATAATTGACTCGAATAAATTTGATTTATATAAGAGCAATAGGGAGTTATTGCTCTTTTATTATATTACGCAATATTGTTTTACGAGACCAAGATGTTTGAAAATTTATTCAATAATATTATATTTACATTTAATAATTGTTTGTTTTTTTCAACAAGTGCAATTTTCAAGAACTACATTCTATTTATACATATGTACATTTTTATAATACTATAATTTATTTTTATATTTATTTAGTTTTAAACCTTTTTTTATTATTAATTTTTTCTTGTCTATAAAAAAACCTCTAATAGAAATCTCTAAGGAAATTAATGGAATTTATATGGAAATAAATAAAAAAATGAATAATTGTGCTAATTAACACTAGCCAAGTGTAATTAAAATATATTTAATGCAGTATGATAATCTAGAATTACGAATAAATTAAAATATCATACATACATAGCTCGTTTTAGGGTTTCTCATTCTTATTAAAATAATGTAATAAAAATTCATTCAAATTAATTCGATAGAGATTGATTGGAGTTAATAATTAAATAACAGTTAATTGGTCTTTTTGACTATTAAGTCAATATTACATTGATTTACTATTAAATAAATGTAAAATTTTAGTATATTCTGTGTTAATTTTTGGATTTTTTAATAATGTATGAAGTGTTAAAAATATCTGGTTACAATCGATTACTGCAATTATCACATTTGTGAATTAAAATTATAGCATTAAATAATAATAAAATTTGTTTTTTTTTTCCTAATTGATTGTTATTCCCGATATTAAGAATTCATATATTATTATAAATAATTGAGGTGCTTAGAATCAAAAGTACCCAAATCCCTTTCGTATTAAAATTGAGTTAAAGCAGAAAAACCGTACATTTATTTTATAAAATATAATGTAACAAAATAAATAAAAAAATAACAGTTGAACATAACAGTTTTCCGTTTTAAATATAAGGATATTGTTACACGTACCATCTGATCCGCGATCCTTTTATATAAAATGACATTAAATTAAAAAAGCTACCTTTTCTCATCTTATGAATGCTAGTCACATTTTTTTTATTAAAAGAATCACACCAATACACATTAACTCAACATCACACCTAGAAGTATATACTTATCTAAATCTTTTGGATATATTTATATATACAGTGGTACCTCGAGATACGAATTTAATTCGTTCTGGGATCTTCATTGTATCTCAAAGCAATTTTTCCCATAAAAACTACCATTAATACGTTCCAGACCCTCAAAAAGTCTTAGTAAAAAAATGGTTTTCTTAACGTACCACGTGTTTTTGAATAAAAAAAAATGTTTATGTACATTTTGTAAAATCGGCATTGGATAATTTGAGGTTAAAATAAATATCGTGACGCCTTCCCTATTGACGGGAGTCCCTTTATAAGGGGTTGGCCAGGCCTTTACAGGAGAATATAGTAGAGATGGTTTCCCAGGCCACCACACAGTAATGAGTACTTAAGATCTAGTTTGCTAAGCTAGATCTACTAAGTGACTCCGGTGCCGGGAATCGAACCCGGGAGTCTTCACTCACGAATCCGTTACACTAACCACTCGGCCACAGGGCGGCTCGCCCTGTGGCCGAGTGGAAAATAAATGGAGTGGAGTGGAAAATAAATAAACTATTAATAACGCACATAATACATGTTTATTGATTTTTACGCATACACAATTTTGGCGCGAAATTCTAGTAGTGACCTTCCATAAAAATTAGCGATCATCTGTAAAAATTCGTATCTCAAATTTTCGTCGTATGTCGGGGTAGAAATTCTCGAATATTATGGTCGTATCTCAAAGCATTCGCATGTCGAGGTTCCACTGTATTTAGAATAGAACAGAGGGTAAAAGATCAAAGGCTGTGTTTGTGAAGATGTTGTTTCAAGAAGGCGTTGGCAATGACTACAAGTGGTACCGATCCATTTCCTTTAATTAAGAAATCTCCTACGCTGTGTAATCAACAATGGTCTCATCTTCTTCTTTATTGGTCGGTGCACTGGAACAAAAGTATTATGAAGCCAATAAAAGCAGAACAGTGTTGTAGAGGAAAGCAAAGTGGAGCAAAGGAGGCTCCTGCTTGTCTATCTACAATTCACACCTTTTAATTAAAGCACTTTTTAATTAAAACATCTCTCTAACCTTTCCCGATGGCCAATTCAATGTCGTAAAATATGGAAAATTACTACTTCAGACTGTATGTTGCTAAATATACCATGGAGCAAATTTTATAATCAATAGTGACAATATTTACTTAAAACTTGATAGGCGATCAAAATGGTGGTGGAATTTTTTGAGGCTTAACTAATTTTACATTGAAAAAAAAAATCACAAATTTGTATAGCAAATTTCAAGCTATGGGCCTGTATAATATATTTTTTATTTAATAATGCAGCACTCGTCAGTTAATATAGAAGGTGGACTTGGAATAACTGAGAATATTTTAGGGTGTGCTAATATAAGCGAAAATATATATTATAATATTTTTTTATTATTAATTAATAATATTAATTACGTTATATTTTATCAATTATTCTTGCGATATTACCTTATTATACCTTACATATTCTCAGTTATTTTAAGTCCACCTTGCATATACATGCGGTGTGACTAATCATGGTTATTGATGAATAATCTATCCCCTGGATATGTGGAAAGATTAAATTTAAAATAATAAATCATCGTGTTTAGTTCTGAGAGGAATTTCATATTATACATATTTTTTACGATAATTTACACAATATTTTTGTATTTATTATATACTATATAAATATCTTGAATAGACAAATATTTCATTTAGTTAATTGGTTTGATTTAAACCTTTTGACGATTTTGAGTTAGGGATGCACTATTTTTTATTACTTTATCTACTGCCAAAACGCACTTTTGGCAGTAGATATAGTAATAAAAAATTTACATTTTTAGTGTCTGTTAGTTAAGAAATCATTAACTTACTACTACATTGTAAATTAAACAAATATTAAACCATAAATTTATAGTTCTGCTAAGACTTTTTTTTTCACTAATTCGCCATTATCTCAAAACTATGAATTAGTGCTTTTTTACAGTATATCCTCGATATTTAGTTAAATAAAGCCACCGAAAGGGCGGCTCTGTCCTACTTCATTACTAATAATTGGCATTCATTTTAAAAATAAAGGAAATCAGAGTTGATAAAGCTTTTATAAGTGACATAATGTAATTTTATTTGATTTTTCGAGGATTCAAACACCCCCTTTCAAACATAATTACATTCAGCTGAAAATCAGTTATTGATTTCTATACATTTTTTTTATTTATATATAAAAATAAAACACACGAAAATAATACTGAGCAATCACTTTCGTTTATTGAATTATTTTAACACAGTATAAATATTTACAAAATCAATGATATAATTTATAATACTGTTCAATACAATCATATGGATGGAGATGTGAGATATTATTTAATAATTGATAATATAATATTAGATGCGACATTTTATTTTTTTCAACAATAATTTCGAATGAAACTTCTTAAATTTATCAGTACACAACACTTATTAAAATTCTATTCGATAAACTATGATAATATCGGGATGGATATGTGTGTTTTGAAATTAGGTTGGATAGCTTTTTATATATTTTTTTTATTAAAAGCTTTTATAAACCCTTTGGCACCGTTCAAATGCAATTCTTGTCACCGTTAAACCCATTAAAATAATCAATTTTACCGTTGTTGTATTTGTATGAAGTGAAAATGGCAACCGATTCATATGTATTATAAACTCCTTGGCAAACAATACAATACAAGTTTTAATGAATGCAAATTACACACGTCTATATGAACAACTTGTACTCGATTTATGAACGTTCGAATTTAATAATAAAACTTAAAAAAATATATAAACGTGACTCGCATGTCATTAAAAATGTGACATCCTTTAATGGGTCAAAAACTGGCCTAGATTTTTTGTTTTTTTTTTTTTTTTTTTTAATTTTACGAGAGGAGACTTTTTCATTTGGTTTAAACGCTACAAGTATCTTCAATGGTTTGGTACTTTTTTAACAACCCTTTCGTAATTTGTGAAAGTTTTTAAGCGGGATTCAAAACCGTAATCCTTCACATACATTTATCCATTAATTTTGTGAAACAACAAACTTTCAAAGTAGCTTAAAATAACCCCAAATTATTGTTTGCATATTTAAACGACCAATTGTTGTTTTTGGCCAATCGAATGAATGTGATGTACAGTATTATTTTCAATTGTTTAATATTGGCTTGTTTTTTTAAATGTATTTTTGGACGGTATTTTTTAATATATTTATATTTTTTCAAAATATGGCGAAACAATCATATTAGGGAATAAAAGTCCAAGTGGTTATAATGAAGTGCTTTGCGACAATTTACTTTATTTTGTTGCTTTATTATTTGATTATTGTATTAATTAATTTTAATTCTCTGAAAAAATAAAATATGAAATACATCTACAGTTATCATACATAAATTATTATATTCATGGGACAAACTATAAAGTTGAATGCAAATTATATTTTAATTTTTTTAATAACGACTCTCCCAGTCGTCGGGAATAATATTAATAAAATTATTTGATTTCCCATATTGTAAGGTAAATACTGAATATTAAGTAGGTAACCTATGTAACTAGTAATAGTTGAAATCACCGACAGACAATTAATTAGCACGTTGTTTGTCTAAAAAAAAATTTGCGCTTTTGATTTGTTGGTGAATTTTTATGTCAAAAGTATTTTTTCTATTTAAAAACCACTCCAAATGATATTGTATTAAACCATATTATTATTTACGATATTTATAATAATACAATGTTTTTCTACTTTTATCATGACGTAGGCTCGGGGCGTAAATAGATAAATAAATAATATATTTTACCAAATAATAATGAAATATTATAAAAATTTAAGCCGCGCAGTGCTCAACAATTGTAAGGAATTGAAAATATTTTTTTTAATCCTCTTCACCGATACTCATTTTTCTATAAATTGTAGTAAAATAATATTAAAAAAATGTTTATTGTAGATTCGGTACATTCTGGATATTAAAAAAAAGTCTTCTCATTGTGCATTTAATCTAAGGTGTACGAAGACATTTTTTTAACCCATTTAAAGCTGTCTCATGAAAAGTATATATTTAATATTAAAAACACATGTCGAAACATTCATAAATCGAGGTATATACATATATTATAAATATAAATGTGTGTATTTATATCCCGGGAGATATGAACGCAAAACTAGCGAGACTAATACGAGAGACTCTTCTATGATATTTGTCTCCCCGAGTAGTATCATCATTGTCTTTCAGTGTGTATATAAAACCAGGATTAAAATTAATGGAATATGAAGTTGGCCAATGGAAGTATGAGTATGTGTAATATTAATGATGATGATGATATAATTATAGGTGAAGCTTTTGAATTGTCCGTGCCGTTCAAATAATTGCTCAGGTCGCCGCCTCCTTCCATATCTGAAAGTACAAATTAAACATCAGGTATATTAGAATACTAATTGGAATGCCGTAAACAATTCAACGGAATACGTTTATGCCTATCGGAAAATAAATAAGAAATTGGAGAGCATTCAAGTTGGTTCGTCTATAGAAGAACATATTAAATAAATATCCTCTCAAGCATAATTCCCTTAATATATATAATTGTCTAAGGTGTGTGTATGTATGTATGTGCAGGTCCCTCAACCATCAGTATTACCAGATGGAAGACTAATATTTCATATAATAATTTTACTACAATTAATACATATCTAATTTATGACTTATTAATTATTTTAAATATCAATTGATTATACTCCGTATTAAAATAAGTGAAAGACTAAGTCTATAAACTTAATATTGTAACATCTAATCATAATGTATCAAAGCATTGTACGCAAATTATATTTAATAAAGAAATTGTATAATAAAATAATACATATCTAAAATCTCGAAACGGCTATTATAATGATAATAATATTAAATTAATTTCAAAATAATTTTAGAGATATTTAATAACGCATAATAAAAGACAATTCTCAAAAAACAGTATTTATTGAGAATTTGCTATTTAAATATTGTGATGAGTGTTGTCATCATACGAAAACCGTATTAATTATTAGATTTATAATTTACTTTGAAGATTCAAACATCTTCTGAATAAAAAAATAAACAACTTATTAACGTCCTATTTAAAAACCATCCAAAATATCAAAGAACATTAACAACTTGAAAATTTCAATTAAAATTACTCTAGTACTTGCTATAAAATAAAATTAGTAATTTATTGTATGAAATCAAAAAAAAAAAACAAATCGATCTTCAAAACAATTTATAGAGCTGGTGTAACAGGCTCTAGGCTATTCGTACACACACGACTCACCAACACACTCTTATTACAACATTATATTGAATACGATCTTAGGATTTGAACATACCAGAATGAAAAAAAGAAATGGGCGTTTATACAGTAAAAATATTTATAGTAATTGTGTATAAATAAAACAATAATTAAACATTTTTTGGGTGTTTTTTTATCGATGCTTATTTTGATTTTAGATAAATATGTCTGACAGTAGATTAATATTATTAGCGGAAATAAATAATTGGAAGGAATAGGTCGAATGTGTGAAATTAATGGCATTTCTAAAATGTTGAATTTTTAATGAACAAAAAAACCTTTATAAAAATACACAGTAGACTTGAATTAATTGAGAATATTTTATTATTAATTTTAATAAATCGAGTTTGGGCCCCCATCTTGGAATCAGCTGTTTCAGTGAAGTACTCAGTAGTGTGTGTATTGTGTCTGTTAAGTACGTAATTAATATTTTTATTTAATAATATATATTTTTTCCCTTATATCTGCGATACCTTTAAAATATTCTCAGTTAATTCAAGTTCATACTGTATTTTTTGCGATTTATAAACGTTTCATTTAATTAAAAATATTTTTATAATTGTGTATTACATGAAAATTTATATAATATCGATTGTAAGGAACAAACATTGGAAATATTTATTACCTTCGTCTATTACGAGATTGCTTTTGGATCCCCTGGAGAGGTGAGGCGCAATTTTAATTTCTGCAAAGAAAAAGCAAACAATGAGAATGGAAAATATTCAATTTAATAAAAAGGTTATTTCGATATTCACTCACCGTACAATCGGAGAGTTCCTTCACTTTTCCCCAACGAATTAGTCGAAATACAGCGATATGTTCCAATATCCCCCTTTGAGAAATTCTTGATTTTCATCCACATGTAGACTTTATAATCTCCGGACCTTTCGTCTCCGATTTGATATTTTTGTCTGTGAAAAAATAATTAGATTAATATGTGTTAATATGACGCGAAGGGGTGAAAGTTCAGCCGCATTGTTTCTATAATAAAAGCTCCATTAGGCGAGTGTGGAAAAGTTTTCGCATATGCGACAAGAAGAAGTCTATCGCAAAAAGTGTTTTCGAGAGAAGAAGTGACATTTTGGTGAACTAGAAAACATAATAATGATGTGTTACATTTATATCATAATAATAATATGGAAAAACTTGCTTCGAGCCAGAAAATACCCCCCTGACGTTGACTGATGACACATTTTATTTAATAAACCTTCCACTTTTATCATACGGAATGAGTTAAAATTATCGTATTTAATCCTTAAGAAACCAAATTTAGTATATTTTCCTTCGTTTTCTAATAAATTAATTAATCGTTGCATTATTTCCCGCAATGCGTTTAATGAAAGACATATTTATTTTGATTCATTTAAATGTGAATTTAGCTTCTGTGTTTTATTTAATTATCGATTAACAATCATTAGTTTAATTAAGGCACTAGAAAATGATAGATTGAACCAAGATTCAAGAACCATAATTAAGAAATGAATAATGAACAATTTTTATACCTTTTCTCTTAATAAAACACTCAGTAAAATGGTTAATTCCTAAAATTTAGTTTTTTACTAAAATAACAAATGTCCACTATTAATGATCTTAAATTATTTTAACACACTTTTTATCTTAATTTCTAAAGATTCGCACTAAATAAAACTTCAATAATAAAGATACATTAATATGTGATTGAAATTTTATTCTCTCCTTGTAATCTTAAATTTGTATGTAGGTTTTTGTATTAATAACCCATAGTTTTATCCCAATTTGATAGGGCAAGAAGACAAATTTTATTATATTAATTTTATCAAGCCTAATTTCAATATGAAAATATGTCATCTTTCGTAACCTTTTTAAAAAGCTTGTTTGTAAAATAATCACGGCGAGAAACACCCAATAGAAAAAACAACTCGTATTTGTCGGGGTTACTCGAAACTCAGTTCAGTTCATAATAATTGAGGGAACAACTGCATTTATTTCGCTTCTAATTTTTCTTTTTACACGAGAATTCTCTCTTGTCCATTTTTCGGTCAGCCGTACTTTCGAAATATCGACGGGAAAATTTATGGGCAAAAATGGAGATGTAAAATATACGAGCCGCGGTATTTTGCAAAAATGAAAACACCGTTTTCGAAAGCGAGACTTGTAAAAATAAAACCATTCAATGCTAAATTTCCCTTCACTGATTTAATTCTAGTTCCGTTTTTCAACGACAAATGACACATAATAATATTTTTATATTTGAGTTAATTTCAATCAATTATAAAATCCCTTTCATATTATATCCATTTTCAATCTATCAACTATTTTAAGATATGATTAGAGTTACTCTTGTATTTTTTAGGGTCTTATAATAAAGTTTATTGAATCGGGGAGGTTGTGATTGGATTTTCTTCTCTCCCCCCCCAATTGGAAAAATATTAGAAATCGATTGGTTTTTAATTTAGTCTTTAAGGCCGAATTCCATATAATAGTGTACCAAGCTCTAGTCTATTCGTACACACACGACTCACTAACCCACTCTTATAACACTATCGTATTTAATATGGCCCTTAGTATTTTATAATGTTTAATCATAATGTCGGATTTCTTTGTAGACTGTGTAACTCCAAAATATTTGATTGTTAGTTAAAAAAAAATATTGCGAAAATTTAAGAAATATTCTATAAACCAGAAAAAATGGTTAAATTGTTATTTAGAAAAAAATATAGTTATTGTACCCATTATCTAGTTTATATAAAAGTATATGAATGAAAATGTATTAAAATTTAACAAAAAGTGTAGTTTTAAGCCTGCGTCTTTCAACTTGAATCTGTTATTTCTCTTCCATTATAATTTGGCAAAATGGACTTACATATTGTGAAATACAAGCCGTTGACATAGAAAGTTATTGATTGAAAATAAATTCTCATATTATTGGAAACGTTGGTTGGATTTCCACGAGAAACTAGCGACTTTTATCTTAGTTCTTTGTATAAACCCACTTACTTGTGCAGTGGACACCGAGAGTTAGTTCATATTGTATATTTGTAAGGCAAGTTTTTCAATTTAAAGTTTATGTTTTTCCTTTTGTAGTGGGAATAAGTAACAGAAGGCGACGCAATCTTCTTTGAGTGCATTTTTATTGAAGAAGGTCTGCCGAGTGGTTTCTAATCATCCGATCGATTTGTCATTAGCGATACAACTTTACCACCAAATCAAAAATATATTTATTTAAAATGAACCCTTGGAGAGAATCTATTAATCTCTATTTTTATTCTGGATTAGAAATCCCAATGAATCGATATAACATGATAATCAGTCTACTTAATAAGGATTTCCGATCTACCTTTGGTTTAATATTTTTGTAGAGAAAAAGTAAATTTTTATAAACTACAAACAGTTGTGAAAAAAGTCGATATACAAATCAAATTGTATAGGACTAAAGTCATTCAATAATTGATAGTATTCTAACCAAATATATAAATTTTATCATACATTTAATTTGATAGGATGTTAAGAAATAGTGTGATTTTTATAATATTCATACATATATTTAAAATAAAACATATTTCTGATAGAAAATAAAATTCCACACACAAATCTATTATATTATGTTGTTTTTTTTAGTTAATTGAAAGCAATTTTTATCAAAAATTAAATATGAATAAGATTATAATCATGAGGCTGGGTGGAATAAGGGCGTATACTGAAATTGTTAGTTTAGAGATAATTAAAAATAGGTGGCTCAAAGCCGCTCTGAGCCGCCTTGTGGCCCAGTGGTTAGTGTAACGGATTCGTGAGTGAAGACTCCCGGGTTCGATTCACGGCACCGGAGTCACTTGGTAGATCTAGCTTAGCAAACTAGATCTTAAGTACTCATTGCTGTGTGGTGGCCTGGGAAACCATCTCTACTATATTCTCCCGTAAAGGCCAAGGTGGCCTGGCCAACCCCTTATAAAGGGACTCCCGCCAATAGGGAAGGCGTCACGGTATAAAAAAAAAAAAAAATAAAAATAGGTAATAAAAACAATTCTTCAAACAATGCTTTTTAAGTTTTTTTACAAAGTCATTTTACGGAATAAGGGTGTATTTAATTACACGCCCTTATTTTGCCCAATACCTCAATTTTTGAATTGATTAACAACACCGTATTTTATGATTAATTCATCGATCATTTAAAAGCATATATTCAACAATGAATTTAATAAAACAAATATTATGGCTATTGTCTTAAATATTGATTATTAATGGTCCAGAAAGCAAATAAAAATTGTGTAAGGCGTGGCACAGACACGAGTGCTCGTTGGTGCTTCTTGTATCTCGACCAATGAGAGAAATGTAAAGAAACATGGGCGCCAATCAGTGACAAGCGCTCGTTCTCTCATTGGCGGAGACACTTGAACATCACTTATATCTGTGCCGCACCTAATAAAGTTAATAATATTATATATAAAAACTTACCCATTGAGTAGCATTTCGTCTCTATTCCTGACCCAATAATTGACAGTATTAGGAAAAGCCTCAACATGGCATTCCAGCATTACATCTGTGTCCAAAGGCGACCCCAACAATTGATTGGGAACCCTCACAGACGGCGCAACTGTATAATTAATCAACCAATTAGTCGCTTATATTTATTAATTAATAAAATATAATGATTCCTCACAATTGACACTCAAAGATATTCTTTTACTGACGGCAGGATGAACTTCATTGGAGGCAATGCAGAAGTATTTGCCCATTTGTCTTCTGTCCACGCGCCAGAAGAACAATGTACTCCCCGTGTATACATCCACTGAAAATTGACAAAAAAATAAACTGTAATCATTAAAAAAATTTCTTATACTACAGAAATTTATTTATAATTAAATTATTGAAATATTAAGCACACTATCATATGTATGATAAATGTAAGGCTTCTTGAGATTGCTTATGTAAAAATTCATTAAAAAAAATACGCCTTCCCTATTAACGAGATTCCTTTGTCAAAGTGGACACAATTTTTGCCATGGATCGAAGCCAAGAGTCTCATTCACAAATACGTCATATTTTTATATCATTTATAGAATTAAGAGCTCCTAAATTCAGTTTTTAATTTCATAATTCCAAAGAATATCTACGTTTTTTACTTTTGATTCGAAATTTTATTGGATGTCTTTTTAAACTGAATGCCTCATTGTCAAAAAACAGTTACTTACGTAAATAAGTAATATTTATAAGTACATTTGGATACGTTAGTTTATTAAAAACCCATTATTAACGTATATTTCATACCGTTTACAGTTTTAATTATAGCATTCTTAAGTTGAAAGTGTAAAATACATATAATCGATCGATGATGGTAGTACATTTTTAGAAAATAAAACGATTTATAAGTTGCATTGGTTAAAAAAACAATCGTTTTCAGTTTTTATGATGAATTTATTAGAATATCTTTTTATAGCTACAAAATTGGATTATAAAATAAATTCTTTGATATATTTATTTGTAATTGGAAAATAATATTTTATTGAAATAATGCGGGTTGCAAAAGCTAAATGTTACATTGAATGAACTGTCAAGCTAAATGAAAGCGAAAATGTGTTTTTTTTCTCGGCTAAAAGAAATTATTGTCGTCTCAGGATTAAATTTTGAAAGAGTGTTATTTTGAAGTGAACGGAATTAATTTCAACGGGATTTATTGGTCACTAACTTTTTTCAATTTATTCTAGTCCCTTTGATCAATCGTTCACAATGCCGAATATGTATATAGAACCTTTTTATTTATATAAATAAATTCTAAATATTTTTTTACATAGAAGCATTCATTATCTAATTAAAAAAAAAATCACACTGTGAATGGATGAGAATTGCGATAGAAAAGGAAGGGTGTAGTCATTATCCAGGGGTAAAGTTTGTACGTGCGCCAACACTGAACCAAGAAAACCAACCCCTAAATTCATCAGACTTCACAACACTTTTTACAACACTACAATCACTTTAATTATTCCAAGAAAACCTATTAACAACAGATACTGTTCAGACAGAGATGCTTTATACAAAAATGAGAGTTTTTATTATAGAAATTAGTGTGGGAGGCTGCTTTTTGCATACATACATACGAAAATAAATTGGAAAAGCTATCATAATACGCAATTTCAAATTAATATATCATACAAAAATAATGGGTATTTCGCTCTTAGGAATATTTATCAAGCGGTTTTTAAATTTAAATAAAGACGAAGGTAATAAAACTTAGTATCTCCCGTAATTAAAAAAAAAACATTGTATCAAAATCTTTTATTTGTACTTGTGTTTCTTTAATAATTGTTTTAAAATCAATAACATAATAGTATGAATAATTAAGGAGTTAAAATTGCTTTTATTGTTGTTATTATTAATTAATCTTCAAATTTTTAAATGGGTTTTTATTTTTTTCCCCCTTCTTTTTATTATTTAATAGTATTATTCATGTCAAATTTAAATAAAACATTCTTATGTTAGTTATGGGTAAAAAGATTTATACACTCTGTACACCTAAGTCTATTTCCAAAGATGTATTATTCTATCAATCATTGTAAAAAATTATGCATAATAAAGAAATTGTAATATATAATTAGGACCTTACGTTAACAGGTAAAATGTGTATAACTGTATGTATTTAATTTTCTTTTATTAATTAGAAATATTAATAATATTAATAACGTATAACAGACACAATACACACGTAACAGTCACTACTGAGTACTTCACACAAAAATATGCTGATTCCAAGATGGTGGCCCAAACTCGATTCCAAAAGCACTATTAATATTATTATATTACGATACCCTATCACCCCCTAAAATATTCTCAGTTATTTCAAGTGCATCCTGTATATATGTATATTAAATAAATAAATTTACGCTAGGTGTGGGAATTTCAGTTAACAATTAAAACCGCCGTGAAAAAACAGGTAGATCTGAAATTTTTATTATATTGCTGTATTATGTGGTAAAATGTATTATTCTATTTAAATTATTAACCAAGCAAAATTTCTATTTTTCAAATTTGCATTCAATTTAAAATAAAATAATTTGTCCCATGAATATAATAATTGATGTATGTTAAGTGTAGATGTATATCATATAATGTTTTGTGTAAATATCAGAGAGTTGGAATAAAGCAATATTATAAAGGAAATTGTTGCAGAGCTAGAATACGTCAAAGCTTTTCATCACACCCACTTGGACTAGGTCTGTTTATGATATATTGGCACGGGATTAAGATGGGATCTGTGGGCGGTGTTCAATATCGGTAAGTGAGTATTATATATTCAGGTTGATATTTATGATAAAATAAATTATAATCGAGTTTAGAATGAGGCATTTTAGATGAGGATAAAGGAAGGCTTCAGCTTTGTGAGACGCGTTTACGAGTAGCCAGAGTCCCTGTTTATTGGCCTTGCTTTATTACTAGCCCGGGACTTACTTTACTTCCATCTAACCAACCTTCCTTCTACTGAATTTTTACTTGTTCAGCCTGAAATGAACAACGATACTGCCTTTACTCTGATGTGTTTAATAAAGATTTCGGAATGGTTCGTCCCAACTCACTTTATTTACCTACTCTACCTTTGTTTAGGAATCTAGATTCCCATCAAGCAATAGATATCTAAACGAATCCGATAAAAAAAAAATATTAATTTATATTTAATGCCATATTGTGACTATTATTACGGCGGATTACATTGAAAATGTAGCAATAGCTCAGGGGATAAGAAGCGTGGCTACAAATACTGTGGTCATAGGTTCAAATCCCACTCGAGTCAAGAATTTTTAAATTGATTTGATCGGTTATTACGACTTGGAGATCAGGAATAGTATTAATAAAATCCCGATCGATCGTCTTGATCCAGGTTTACTCTGATTTTCTGTATTGTAAGGTAAATACTGATTATTAAGTCGGTGACCTGTGTAACTAGTAATAGTTAAGATCACCGACAGACAATTAACACGTTGTTGTGTCTATAAAACCCTCTCTAAAAAAAAGCTCCTCGGGGCGTAAAGTCATTATTCGTAAATTTATATTATGCTTCATAAAATAAATGTTCATAAATATTATATGAATATACGGTTTAAGAAAAATTTATTATGATTTAAATAATGGTTTTAATCAGTTTTTTGTCCTATTAAATGGTCATGTTTAGTGTGCAAAGAAAACCGACAGTTTACATCCTAAATGACTTTTTTATATAGGGCTTTTGATCTAAATATTATATAAATCCGGCATATTTTAAATAAATGGGTTTTTATTTTTTCCCGATATTTTTATAACTCAATATTACTTCTGCTAAGTCTAATTCTTAAGATGTTTTTATTATCAATCAATGTTAAATTCAACTTTAATAAATAATATATACAAATTAAATGTTAAATAAAGTCAAAATACGTAAATTTTTGCTAATAAAAGTAATTTACAGGAGAAATATATAAAATTAAATAATTGAACGACCTTGCTATAAGCCAATGACTTACTTTAAAGTAATTTCATGAGTTTTTATTCACATTGCACCCTCGAGATTTGGTTAAAAACTTTACTACGCCGTAGATCTGCTACGACGTATTTTATATGCGAATTCAAATCTCAAGCATCAAAAAAATAAATTAAGTTTTCCCGTTTTAAATGGTTTATTAATATAGTATAATAATACAATTTTGTATTATAGAGTCGACTCTCTCTCGTAGTCGTAAACAAGGTCCATTGTCACTCTTGAATAAGACGAAACACTATTAAAGTTACTAACACTTTTAATACATCATAGAGAGACCTGGGTAAATATTAAATACAGACTAAAGTTTTAAGAGCAGAATGTACGGTTCTCTCAAGAGGTATTTTATAGACTGCTTGAAAATTAAAATATTTAATATTTCAGCACAGTGGCGTTTGCATTGAAAAAGTTCTTGAAAGCAAATATATATATATATATATATATATATATATATATATATATATTTAAGTACAGAAGTTATTTTCTAGTATTATAGTGTTTATGGTACGAAATCAGTTGTTTGATAATATTCATGGGGCAGTAAGTATCGTGGTTATTACCCGTCTGATACTAAATTCTGGATCTTCATTCGTTTAAAGCGGCCATGCTGATGCGCGATCATCTAAAACTAACAACCCTATATAAATAACAAAGGGTGATTCGTAATCATTACGATGATACTACGCCGTAGAGCTGCTACGCCCGCCATGCCGCGCCGTAGTTATATCTGACTGATAAATTGACGGACAACGAGTTAAAAATATAGTTTAATAGTAGGAAATCAAATAATCCATGCCTTGGATACAGTTTAAATATAATATAAATTACAAAAAAATATCCCAAATTTATGTAAATTGCTATCTTGTACAATTTATGGATCGTTTGCTTAAAATATTATTTTTTATTAATTAATAATAATTTTTGTTTATAATGATTATAATGGAATATTCTGGTCTAATAATAATAATATATCTTACTATATAATAATGCATCCATATAAATGTTCAAAATCACGCATTTATATAAAAAAAGTAAAGCAACGCTCAAGAAACCAAAATAATAAAAAAATAAGAGTTTTTTTTAATATTAGTGTAACATCGCTTAGAGTGGAGTAGACATATTTTTCATTTCTTATCTGAATCACGAAAATAAACTGGTTATACATAGCTGATTCTAGACTATAATTAGTACAATTGTAGCATAAATAATTAAATACATGGATTTTTTTAGTTTTAGTTAAAATTGTTTACATATTTCGGGCTACAAATGAAAATGTTAAAGGTATGATTGATTTATATGTGGGATATTCTATTAGGTCCCTCTGAACGTTGTTTGATATAAACATGATAGGGATAAAAAAAGGATGAGATCTATTTATAAATGCAAATACTTCTACTATGGTATATAGAAATTTTATTTAATAAATACCGTGGTTGAATTCCCTGGTTCCTGGTTTCTTCAAGATGATGTGATGGCGATCCTCTCTTCTCCAGGTGATAAGTGGAGGAGGTCTTCCTGTTGCCGAGCAGTATAAAGTGGCATTATCGTGTTCTTGGACGGCCAGATCTGAAGATGTTTCATTGTCTAGAATATTCGGTGAAGCTGAAAGAAATCGATAAGCTTTAAATCAAATTTTCAGCCGTATTGCTAGTCGCGTGTGGAAGAAAAGTGTTCTCCTTTCGAGGAAAACATTTTATATTGAGTGCGATTCAAATACCATGACTGCACAATGAATAATCCGTAAAAGCAACATTGCATACAATTCATATTTTGCAATATTGAAAGTAACTATATAATATAATTAATCGGTCTAAAAGTTGACTAGGATTCGAACAGATCCAATTCAAAGTTAGTTTTTAACTAGACTTAGATTTCATAATTGTCTCAGTCGTATTATTAATATTATTCTCGATATTACGAAAGCCGATTTAATTATTTTATATGTACGTATTTTAATTCGAGCAGGTAACTATGTTATTATAACAGGTGGGGCAAAAGTTTTGATTACCTTGCAAATATTCATTGACATTATTTTTGATTATTTTGTGTATAAATATTTATCATAACCTAAAGCGGAACTGATCTAAGCATCACATAACCAAGATGGCGCGCAATCAAAATGGTAGCGGGTCTTTTGCCTCGCCCGTCACTTCGTCATCATAAGAATTTAAACATATTTATATGGTAAAATAGAAATAAAAAAACAATATGATGAGTTAAGTTGAGTAACTACCTCAAAATGTAAGGTACAGTTATTTAAAATGTAAAAAGTAGATACAGGTTTTTCATTTCAAATTCATCCTATTTCACACCAAATAAACGCGTTCGAGTTAAAAATAATCGATACAAAACCTTTGTTTGATGGAGACGGTGAAATAGAAATGAAAAAGGATGATTTTTAAATATAAGGATTTAACTTGAGTACCTAACTCAGAATGTAAGTTACAGTTGAATAAAATGTAAAAAGTAGACACAGGTTTTTAATTTTAAATTCACTCTTCACATTTATTTTAAAATAAAACCGTTTTTAAAATAATCAATCCAAAACCTTCAATTGATGGAAACTCTATAATGATGAAATTGAAATGAAAAAGGTTGAATTTTAAATGAAAAAAGTTGAATATGAAGTGAAAAAAATGTATTTTGTCGCGATAGGCGAATCCGAATTTATAATTAAATTTAAATATAAAATAATCATATTTATTATTATTATATAAACATTATATTTTACATTATTTGTAACAGTTTTCATTACTTAACTCAATACACTTGTAGCATATGAAGTGAAATATTTAATGTATACAATATATACAAATAATGCTCATATTCCATAAAAATAGTAATTTAATAATATATTTAATTAATAGAAAAATGGGTTAAGACTCTTTACTTCATAAATGTGAATATTGGGGCGATTAATTAGTAAATACATGTAATTAGTATATACTCAATTTGTATTAATCCAAGTTTTAAAAATGTTTTGAATATATACAAATGATGCTCATATTCCATAAAAAAGGTAATTTAATAATATTTTTATTTGATAGAAAAATGGGTTAAGACTCTCTTCTTCATAAATGTGAATATTAAGGCGAATAATTAGTAAATAAATGTAATTAGTATATACTCACTTTGTATTTCAATACATCCAAGTTGCTTTATCATCGGCACTGAATTCACTTGGCACATATAACATCCATGATCAGATTCCCTCAACTGTCGAAGTCTAAGTTGCCAGGATCTGGTTCCATCATAATAGATATCTATCCTGTTGGAATGGGTGACCACCATTGTGTTTATGGTGAGGACTGTCTGATCATCTGCTTTCAGCCAACCCACCTAAGGAGCAAAACAAATATATAAGTACATATATTTTAGTTGAACTAATGAAATTTTCAACAGGATTGTTTATCTTAATGAGAGTGGTCCCCCTCGATAACGCGAATTATGGGACCAATTATTCTGTACCGGGGAGTAATTAAAAGAATTCCCATAAAGGCCAAAACTTGTCTTAAATTAAGCAAAATCGATTAAGGGCTCTTTCTTTTTAACAATAATTCGAATTGTTTGTGCGCGAATAAAAACACCCATTGGAATTTCAATTCGACGGACAAAATCAACAACGATTGAAAATCGACGTAGAACGATACAAAAATCAACAAAATAACCATAGATATACGACGAATGCGATTAAAAAAATAACGAAAAAAAGGGGAATTCCGTTCACAAATGTCACAAAAATTCTCACGTGAAAAACCATTCAAAATAACGCGCAGTACATTCATATTGAGAATCCATTTTTTACATGTAAATAATATTGAAAGACTTTTATTTGATTATACATACAATGTAAACTTATACAAAATCAATTAAATTTTTATCAATCAATATATTACTATTAAAAATATGGGTGTTATAATACTGACATGTACTTAAAAACTTGAAATGAAGGTCTAATATTTTTTTAAGATTTTTTTATTAATTTATCTAAAAATAAGTTTATTCATTCTTAGATATTTTATGATTATATAGGTCTAATAAGAAAATGAAAAATATTTACGGCTTAATATGCAAATGTGATAACTCCAGTAAATCAAATTGTAAAGGAGTAAAATAAAATGTTTCATTGTTCCATAAATATAATATTAATGAAATATAATTAGGGGTTGCGTTTCCTACAATAATGTTTTGATTTAGTACTAAAGTCATTATCGTAATAAAATAAATTTTATCAAAAAGTGATGTTATCATATTTGCAAATTAAGTCAATGATATATAAAATCTAAGGGTGTTTGATATTTTTTTAATCTTTTTTTATTAATATACGCCACGAGGGGTTTTTTGGGAGGGTTTTTTTACAATTTTTTTTAGACAATTTGGGTTTTTAGACACTACAATTGTTAATTCACTGTCTGTCAGTGATTTTAACTATTACTAGTTACACATGTCACCGACTTAATAATCAGTATTTACCTTACAATACAGGAAACCAGAGTAAATAGATCAATCGGGATTTTACTAATATTATTCCCGATCTCGCAGTCGTAATAATCGATCAAATAATTTTTAATGTATATTTTGTTATTAAAAACGTGATTTAATTAATCCACATTGTGCATAGAGAATATTTCAATTGTCGATGAATAATGAAAGTCGAGAACAATGAGAAGTTGAGAAAAATCCCCACGGAAGTTTGCTAATTTGTGCCGAGTCAAATTATGGCAATAATCCGGGAAAACTATTCCCGGGGCCGTAAATAAGGGGCTGTGTTTGCACCGATTCGGGAAACTTTGCGATCATTGTTTAGCCGTGGCTTCTTATGTTTTTTTTTAAATTGGATTTTTTTTAAACAAGGGAACCCCTCACTTTAGCAATTTTTCCCGAGTCCCCCTTCACAATTAATGCGCAATTCTTGGGGCCGAACACAACTTTTCGTCTCGGTTAGGAATTTTCTTCCCCCTAAGTGATAATATATTTGTGAACATTTTAAATAAATTATCGTTTTTCCCTATGTAATATAAACGAGGCTCATTTTACAGCAATAAGAATCTACAATCATACTATTTTTAGAGGAGCATTTTTATACAAAGTGTTCGAATTTGTATACCTATTAAATGAACTGAAATATTAACTACGGAATTAAAGTTTGAGATTCGGATATTGTGATGAATTTAAATTTAATATGAAATAATAATATATCGAGGATTTTTATTTATTTTATTGCGGTAATGGCTTTTTAGTATATCCAGGCATCGTTGTACGAAATAAACCTCTCAAATATTTTTAAAACGTTTAAAAAAAATAAAAATTATATTTATAGGATTATGAACGATTTTTATGTTACTGATTCTCACTTTGATTTACTGGAGTTATCATATTTGCATATTAAGCCGTCAATAAATTGTTTCCATACTAAAATCTGTATTGATAATCGTTTGTGGATTAAGCTGTACGTGTAAATATGCCCTGTTTACTTTATTTGGTATCGATTATACGTACTTTTGCGATTACGATTATTTGGTGTCGATTATATTTTTTTTGTGACTAGAGATGTGCCAAAGTCAAACGAATATTGTAGTATTATACCTATCTCATTTCTTTATATCGCTCTATCCTTGTGCAATAAAGCGATATAAAGAATACGACTGATACGAATTTCTTCATATCAGTGCATTAATTAATAAAAAATTTGAATATAATACTATAATATTCGTTTGACCTTGGCACTGCGTATTTGAAAATATGAAAAAGATTCATTACAGATTTTTCGATATATATATATATATATATATATATATATATATATATATATATATATATATATATATATATATATATATATATATATATATATATATATATATATATATATATATATATATATATATATATATATATATATAGCACTATATATATATATATATAACATATATATATATATGTGGACATTTCAAATAACACTTAAAGTGTCCAAGTTTTCGGTATGGAATAAATGTGAAGGGAGTAAGCAATCGATCATCGGCCCAAACGTCACTTGGGTTTTCAATAAAAACGTCACAGAACCTCTGAGGGAAAAACAAAACCTGAAGTTTTGCGGTGTTGGAAGAAGTGTAGTTGGAGAAGGTGGAAACAGCTGCCACCAGGATTCAGCCAATGTACTGCAAAGAAACAGCATATTCCAGTTTGCTAACTAGACGAATGCAAATGCGCGTCTGTGCTTACAAATCATATACGAACGATATTTGAAGTTTACGAATAACTACAAATAACGAGGTGTGTTATATGAGACGAGACTTGATTGAGCCCAGGAATCCAGGGAAGCTCCATACTGATTATTTTCGTATAATTGTTTAAGGTATGTACTTTTGTGAGTGTGTTAATGCACTCATTACATATACAGTGTATTTAGTAATACATTAAAATAATTCTGTCGGTATTTAGTTAATAATACACTCACAAAAGTACAGGTCTCAATAATTACATACACTTAAACCATTAAATACCTGTATTCAAGATAATATATTAACAGAATTAAGATTTCTAATGAGTTGATATCTCTTCGTAAATAGAAATCCATAATTTATAAAAAAAATGTTTGTTTTAAATTGAATAATAAAATTTATCCTCGACTAGAACAAATCTTTATTTTCATTATTACTAGAACTTGCATTTTTAATTATTTTTCACAAAGAATACATCATTTTTTAACGCATTCATATGTATATTGTCGGTTTTTTTAGACTGCGTAACTCCAAAATATTCATTTTTAATTGTATTACAAATTGTGTGGGAATTGAAAATGTTGGAAATATTCTCCAGAAAACAATTGGTCAAATTGTTATTTATAAAATATAATGATTCACATTTTCATACACAAAATTTAATGCAATAAGTCAATTTTTATATAGATTTGTACATAGGTACCCAATATTTAATTATGACTATTAAACATGTGTTAGTTTTTTGTCTCTCCTGAAAATTTTGACAAATGTATGTATTTTGAAACTAGTATATCATTAATGTTTTATATTCAGCTGTTTTTGTGTTATAAATTAAAGATCGAAAAAATCCCCGTTTTTAAACAGGGATTTTTTAAACATTTTCTAATTTTACAGTTAGGGTAATTTGTTAGTGGTAACCACTTATAATAGAGAAAAGCTAAAAAATAAATGTAGCTAAAACGACACCTAAAAATGTAATTTAATAGCTATATATATTAAAATTTCTTTATTAAATTTAAATTTTACATTGTTGATATAATACAAAACAATTTATGAATTAGACTTGGACTTAGAGGTGTACAGAATATATAAATATTTTTAGATGAGAATAACATTTTTATGTGACATTTGAGAGTTTATGTGATAATTTTAAATAATAAAAAGTATGGAGAAAAAAATAAAAACCCATTTACAGATATGAAGATTAATTTAATAGCTTTATTTTTATGTTAGTTTAGTGTTGTGTATTCAAAGACAGTTCATACATATTGTGTGTTGTTTGAAATTATCCAGCCTTCCTATACAATCAGCCAACTTTTGCGACTTCTCACATCAAAGAGATGGCAAAGTTAACAACGGTCTTTGCATCCTTTTAAATACATATATTATGAAATAATACGTATGCAATATTATCAGCGTGTGAATATCCTGCGTTTAGCTTTAGTTCACTAACAAACGAAGTTTCCAACACGGACAAGTGTCAGAGTTCGGTTGAAACTGGAGCTGAAGGCTAATAATTCTGACATGCTGAAATTCGAATATTCATTTCAGGATTGCAGTAATGTGCTTCAAGGATGAAAATTCACTTTGAAGTGCAACTGAAACCACTTCTCCACCGGCCAATTAATTAGAAATAATTAGTGCGGAGGTCTCAAAGTGAACTACGCTATTGAGAAATTCATTTATAATAATACCCCTTTGAAACCATGTATTAGAATCAAACGTATCTATATCAAACATATTTTGCCCATAGTATTAAGATATATGTACTATCAGTCATGGGTTCTAATATCGTTTGAATAAAAAAACTATTCACGACTGATGTTAATAAAATACCCATCGATTCTTGTCTTCTCTGATTTCCTGAATTGTGGGTTGAACCAATAATGACGATAAACTACGTTAATTACTATAGAATCGTAACCGTAGAAGTTTATGAGTGTGTTAGTGTATATACATTTTTGAGTGTATTGTAAAATGAGTAATTTTTATTTCTGTCAATATATTAGTGCTATTTTGTACAATACTTGA
>JAGTTH010003906.1:0-146621 GCA_022606485.1 Agraylea sexmaculata | reverse complement strand
ATATATATATGTGGACATTTCAAATAACACTTAAAGTGTCCAAGTTTTCGGTATGGAATAAATGTGAAGGGAGTAAGCAATCGATCATCGGCCCAAACGTCACTTGGGTTTTCAATAAAAACGTCACAGAACCTCTGAGGGAAAAACAAAACCTGAAGTTTTGCGGTGTTGGAAGAAGTGTAGTTGGAGAAGGTGGAAACAGCTGCCACCAGGATTCAGCCAATGTACTGCAAAGAAACAGCATATTCCAGTTTGCTAACTACAATGTCGAATGCAAATGCGCGTCTGTGCTTACAAATCATATACGAACGATATATGAAGTTTACGAATAACTACAAATAACGAGGTGTGTTATATGAGACGAGACTTGATTGAGCCCAGGAATCCAGGGAAGCTCCATACTGATTATTTTCGTATAATTGTTTAAGGTATGTACTTTTGTGAGTGTGTTAATGCACTCATTACATATACAGTGTGTTTACTAATACATTAAAATAATGCTGTCGGTATTTAGTTAATAATACACTCACAAAAGTACAGGTCTCAATAATTACATACACTTAAACCATTAAATACCTGTATTCAAGATAATATATTAACAGAATTAAGATTTCTAATGAGTTGATATCTCTTCGTAAATAGAAATCCATAATTTATAAAAAAAATGTTTGTTTTAAATTGAATAATAAAATTTATCCTCGACTAGAACAAATCTTTATTTTCATTATTACTAGAACTTGCATTTTTAATTATTTTTCACAAAGAATACATCATTTTTTAACGCATTCATATGTATATTGTCGGTTTTTTTAGTCTGCGTAACTCCAAAATATTCATTTTTAATTGTATTACAAATTGTGTGGGAATTGAAAATGTTGGAAATATTCTCCAGAAAACAATTGATCAAATTGTTATTTATAAAATATAATGATTCACATTTTCATACACAAAATTTAATGCAATAAGTAAATTTTTATGTAGATATTTAGGTACCCAATATTTAATTATGACTAACAATTACATTAAACATGTGTTAGTTTTTTGTCTCTCCTGAAAATGTTGACAAATGTATGTATTTTGAAACTAGTTTATCATTAATGTCTTATATTCAGCTGTTTTGGTGTTAAAAATTAAAGATCGAAAAAATCCCCGTTTTTAAACAGGGATTTTTTTAAACATTTTCTAATTTTACAGTTAGGGTAATTTGTTAGTGGTAACCACTTATAATAGAGAAAAGCTAAAAAATAACTGTAGCTAAAACGACACCTAAAAATGTAATTTAATAGCTATATATATTAAAATTTCTTTATTAAATTTAAATTTTACATTGTTGATATAATACAAAACAATTTATGAATTAGACTTAGACTTAGAGGTGTACAGAATATATAAATATTTTTAGATGAGAATAACATTTTTATGTGACATTAGAGAGTTTATGTGATAATGTTAAATAATAAAAAGTATGGAGAAAAAAATAAAAACCCATTTACAGATATGGAGATTAATTTAATAGCTATATTTTTATGTTAGTTTAGTGTTGTGTATTCAAAGACAGTTCATACATATTGTGTGTTGTTTGAAATTATCCAGCCTTCCTATACAATCAGCCAACTTTTGCGACTTCTCACATCAAAGAGATGGCAAAGTTACCAACGGTCTTTGCATCCTTTTAAATACATATATTATGAAATAATACGTATGCAATATTATCAGCGTGTGAATATCCTGCGTTTAGCTTTAGTTCACTAACAAACGAAGTTTCCAACACGGACAAGTGTCAGAGTTCGGTTGAAACTGGAGCTGAAGGCTAATAATTCTGACATGCTGAAATTCGAATATTCATTTCAGGATTGCAGTAATGTGCTTCAAGGATGAAAATTCACTTTGAAGTGCAACTGAAACCACTTCTCCACCGGCCAATTAATTAGAAATAATTAGTGCGGAGGTCTCAAAGTGAACTACGCTATTGAGAAATTCATTTATAATAATACCCCTTTGAAACCATGTATTAGAATCAAACATATTTTGCCCATAGTATTAAGATATATGTACTATCAGTCATGGGTTCTAATATCGTTTGAATAAATAATAAATATTTAATTCAATATATACATATATATATATATATATATATATATATATATATATATATATATATATATATATATATATAAAAACACACACATGATATGCGCATATTATACATTAACTTCACACATACGCGGGCTGTGGTCACCTGGAACACTCTCGGGATTTTTCTTAATAAAAAACATCCTCATGATCATGTCAATTTTTTACATTGTGACATATTACATGTCGTTGAATATATCAAGTAAATTTTAAAGAAGCAGTACCATATTAAGTGAAAGACGGTTTAATGTTATTAGAAAGATCGACAAGAGACAGATAAACAGTACGAGCCGTTGTTATGACTGTATTTATGCTTTATATATTTTGTTTGTAAGGAGCAATATTGTTTATTATATAAATGTCTCGTTGTTATTGGAGCCAGGACTACTCTCAATACATTTTCGACGTTATCCTTTGTAGAATTTTTCTGAAAGGAGTATACACATATTAAAAAAAATAAAATAATGACGTTTATTTTTTACGTGATAACATTTCGACTGCTCCAGTGTATAATATCGTAAGTGCAAAAAAATTATGTGTGCTCTTAAGCCTTTATGGAACTAAGCCATATATTCAATCTGGTAACACTGCCTGTCACGTGTTGCTCGGTTTAATTATTATTTATAAAATATAACCTATAAATACCTTCTTTTCTATTCTTCTATAAAATATAAATACCTTCTATTTACAGAGACATGAAATGTGTAATAGATAATAGATGAATCTACATTAGTTGCCGGTCAAATAGGACTATTTTACTATTTCAAAAAAGTCCCACTTAATAGGTTAAATAATAATTGAAAAGCAACATTTTTAACGTTTCATACAGACAATATGTGGCTCAGTTCCATAAAGACTTAAGGGCACACAGATTTTTTTTGCATTTACGATATTATACGCTGGAGCAGGCGATTTCTTTATAGTTTTATACAAAAAGATGGTCTTATATTATTGGATGTTTATTGTTCACTCTCCAAGGATCTAGAAGGGATGTTTATATGTAAATGATTGTTTTGAAATTGCATTTAGCCACAATCAGGTCTAATATATTGCACTTTAGTTTATATATTAAGGGCATAATGTGGGTGTATTATGCTAAAAATTGTGCAGAGAGGAGCAAAGATGTCTGGTGGCAGTACTTCACTTATAAATCGCTGAGCAAACCTTTCTTTTCCTTGCTTGGTTTAGCCTCTCTTCTTCCCCGAGGGACAAACCCTCAACCAGCCTATGAAAACTGATGGAAAATCTGAACGATATATTTATATTGTGACGAAATTTTCCATATTACCATATCCCATAACACATACTGTGTGCTTTCATAAAAAATATTGTTTTTCATAAAAATACATGGAATTAATATTTCGAGCATTTGAATCAAAAACATGTTGTCTTCCCAAAATACCAAAAAATCGAGATTGGATTCATTAAATAGAGAATACGAAATAAAGTGGAAATCAAAGACAATTTTGGTATTTTAGGCAAAAGTATTTGCCTCAGATGCTTAATTTATATTTAACAGCAAGTTAAATACAATATTTTTAACTAAAACAATTTTTAATGTATTATTATTATATATTACTTGGGTAATTTTAATTGAAATTTTCAATTTGTCAATTTTTTCAATGTTCTGTTTGGCTTTTTAATAGGAAGGTTCTTATTTATATATTTTTATATTATATAAGAAGTTTGAATTTTCAAAGTAAATTATAAATAAAATAATTGAATACGGTTTTCATATGATGACAACACTCATCATAGTATATAAAAAGCGAATACTGTTTTTTGAGGATTGTCATTAAATTATCCGTTTTGAGAATTGAGATATGTATTAGTTGTAGTAAAAATATAAAATATTATTCTTACATCTTGTAACACTTATGTTTGATGGATCTGTACAGACATACAGACACACAACATACACACACGTTCAACAATTATAGATATAATGTAATTAACTAAAATCACAGTTTGGTTCATTACTTATTGGCTATCATATTTATTTCCGATAATACAAATAAATCACTGTCATTTTATAATAATTTTAACTTATATGGTCATTAGTGAAGGCTACCCAAGCTGTGTAATTATTTATTATATTTTTTTTATTAATAATTAGAGTATAAAAAATATTTTGGCGATATTTATTTATTTATATACGCTCCGAAAGGCTTTTAAAGGCAAATTTACGTTTTCTTAGCCATAAAAACTTTTTAATTAATTATCTGTCGGTGATCTTAACTAGTTACACAGTTCACCAACAGAGCGGTTCTGCCCGAATGTTAGTGAGTCGTGTGTGTACGAACAGACTAGAGCTTTGCAGTATTGCTGTACACGCGTACGCACCGCACGCATACACTCTTATTACACTATTATATTGAATTTGTCCTAATAATGGCCTCAGTATTTACCTCACTATAAAAATCGATTGAATATTATTCCCGCTCTCCTAGTCATAATAACCGATAAAATCTTTTTTTTTTTTGCCTTAGCGAGATTTGAACCCATGACCACAGTATTTGTAGTCAAATGCCTTATTCCCTAAACTATTAAGCTAGGTTATCCAACTTTCAATTAAAATATTCAACTTGTGTATTATTTTTGGAGAAATAAAAAATTAATGGAAGGTTAAGGGAAAAGTTTACTATTTAATAATTCTGACTGTTGGGATGTTAACTTGTATGGATCGTTTTTATTCCATATATATGTTTTTTTAAATAGTAGTTTACCTGAGGCATTGCCTTGTTATATATTTTATTTATTTTCAAAAATGTATATAATAATGACACGGACTATAAACACCGGTTAAATGTTTATGGTTTTAATTTCCGTCGGAACATCTGCTTGTCACATTACACACGTGAAAAATCACAACAGTCCTTTTGTAATGAGGGCACAATATTATTGAGAAGTCAGTACATTCACATGTTCAAGGGGGAGGTTTTGTATAAAAAGGGTCTCTTGAAAAATATTTACAGAAAGCGAGACTGTCGGTACTTTATTTGTAAGGCGACGGCGATTTCGATTTACGATGGATGAAAAAAAGTGAACCAATTTGCGTAGCACGACCCGAATAACATCGACCCGGGTATACAACAAAGGCGATTTGCTTCTTTTTATTTAAATTCAACAAAAAGGATACTCCATAATAGAGTTTCAAGGGGACTCGGAATGAAAAATTAGCTCTGAATGCTAGTAAAATGCAAAATCTTCAGGCACAATTTCACCTGAAAAGCTCAGCACATGGATACACTTATTTTAAACTCGCCATGTATGAATTTTTAATATTATTTCAAAGGCGCTGAATGTGCTTAAGCATTGAAATACTCACGACAGTTCTTTTGGAAATATTTTACCTCGTTTATATCTAATAATACACTTTTATAAATGAGAAAAGAGGGATTGGTGGCAAGTGCTACTAATTAGTGAAGATTTGTGTCATACAATGATATTAAAAATGGCTTCGGCTCAGTAGATATTTCATAAAAATCCTCCTAAAGCATTAATATATTTTTTTATATCAAATTATACTTTTTAACTTATTGATTGAATAAAAAAATTAATTATTATATCTAGATATTTAATATGACCTGTAAATACCGTTTTTATGGGTTCAAATGCCGCTCAACTAAAGAAATGAATGATTTAATCAGATATCAAGAGTGGGAGATCGGGAATAATATCAATAAAATCCCGATTGATCTGGTTTACTCTGATTACCTTGATTGTAGAGTAAATGAGGTAATTATTGAGTCAATCAGAGCCGCTCTATCGGTGACCTGCATAATGTTTAAGATTACCGACAGATAATTAATTAACACAATATTATTATAATTATTAATTAACAATTAATTAATTAAAAACAGCGTAAATAAATAAATAAATTAATAAGTCTAGTAGAAGGGCTTCAAATAATTAATTACATTAAAATCTGTATGATTTTTATTATTTACATATGGGAAAATACGTTAAGTTTTTATTAAAATTTTTGAAAAACATAAAAATAATAATATTGTCATTGTCAAGAATACTTGATTTTATAAATATGTATTTTTTTTGAAATTAGTCTATTTTGAGTACGGATGAAATGTTCATGAATTATTCCGTAATTTGTAGTGTATTCATATTCAATATTTATTTGATTATTTAAAACGTGAAAATTATCCACACACAGTATATTTTATATTCGATACAGAAAAGTAATATTTCACTTGTAAATATTCATCCAAAAGGCACAATAAGTAAACCACGCGTCTGAAATATCAAACACGATTTTTTCAGGCTTTGTTAAATTCACATGAAAAGCTCATATATTTGACTTTTGAAGAAAACCAAAGTAGTATTCCCTCTGAAAGTATTACAAACGATACCAATTTTTAAAGTAACAAAGTCATATCGTCACCGCTCAAAAACACCATTTATCACCGTCCACAAATTCGTCTCTCTCGCAGAATAATAATAAAAAAAAATTTCTTGATTTTTTGCTCGTACAAATTTGTGTGCTTTTCATTCGAATAATAATGTGTACGCATTGAATTAACCAATTAATATCATTTATTAAATGACAACTGGTCCGGACGCTTCACATTTCAGGAAACGTTTCATAAAGCAGCACAATAATAAATTTGTTTCAGCTTACACTTGTTTTTCAGTCTCTTCTGAACTGAATTAATTTCAAGCACAAGAAATCTCTAAATCTTGTTTAATTCCATCGTCATAAATTTAAAAACGTCATAAAAATATGACATTTATGGATGACGAGTATTATAAATATTGTATTTGATGGATTTAAGTCTTAGCAGTAAGATAATTTAATATAAAATATTTGATAAATACATCCTTTCCATTAGTCTCGAGTGGTCCCACATGAATAAGCCACGCATTTGATTAATCCATACATATTTTGCATAAGACTTTTAAGTAACCATAAGAGAAAGTTTTGCTTCACAACAAATGAATCATACGGCTATACAAATTGTAAACAATCAATCGTTTCTAACAATAAAATATGAGCATGTAAATTATTATTGAATATGCCTTCACAATACAGCCGTTGAATAATTTTGTGAGGTTTTGTTAAAGGAAATAGTGAAAATAGAAGAAGAGAATGAATGCACGGAGGCTTTGAAAGGCTTTATCGGTCTCGTTAAAAGAACTTCGTATGTATTATATTCAAATGTACAGAAAATAACGATATTTATTAAGAAAATATATGATATTTATGAACATAATTAAATAATTATTGTTACAATGTATTGGTAAATTATATGCATATTGATTGTGAAGGTAAAGCCTTGTAATCCTTGGATTAGTAGTCATTGGCATAGTCAAAGGAAGGTACTGGGATTAACAGGACTAAACGATAAATTTGCAAGTGTTGACCCCTTTATACTAACTACAGTATACTTTTACTGATGATACTATATCTACGACTACCTGTCCACTTTAAACTAATGTATTAGAGACACTTCTAAGAAGAAACTCTTCCCAAATAAGACACCATGTTCCGATAATCTCTAATTATAGTACAGATTTTACGAGAATTTATGTTTATAATTTATTTTATTTCAGTATTAGGTTAATGATGAAATGAGTCAACTTATATTATTAAAATTAATACAAAAATAATTTTACCAACGTAATAGCTTAGGGGATAAGAAGCGTGGTTACAAATACTGTGCTCATGGGTTCAAATCCCGCTCAAGTAAAAAAAAAAAAAATTGATTTGATGGGTTATTACGACTGGGAGATCGGTAAGAATATTAATAAAATCGCGATCGATCGTCTTGATCTAGGTTTCCTCTGATTTCCTGGATTGTAAGGTAAATACTAATAATAGTAAGTTAAATAGTAATAGTTAAGATCACCGACACAAAATTAACACGTTGTTGTGTCTAAAAAACACTCTCACAAAAAGCTCATAAAAAAAGAATATATTTTTTTCCGATTTCTCGAATATTTATTAGAGCTTTGTATAATAGTAGTGGTGCGCATCAGCTCTATTCGTATACACACCAATGCTTTGCAGCACGACTCACTAAAAATCGTCATTGGAGTTTCCACTAGTTAAAATTAATATTTTAGCGTGTTTATTTCATAATATATTTATTTAAATTAATAAAGCTTGTAAAACATAAGATAAAAATATTTTCGATTTGGTTAGGTTAGTTAAAAAATATTATATAAAAAGGGCGTGTGAAAAATAATTTACAATGGGTATTAACCTCACACCAAGTAACGGATACAATTTTATTCTGCGCGCCATCTCGGTTATGTGACGTTTAGATAGAACGTTGTGTTATGTAGACGTCTCAGTTTCCAATGGATAAATGTACTTGACAAAGAATGTACTTTAAAGAAAGAGCAGAAATAGTGACAATTTTTATTTATAACGTTATAGGCAATTTAATAAATTTATTAGAAAATATAATTGTCCAGATATATTGTCCATTGTGTCTTATATTGTGATTTATATATCAAGTTAGGTTCGGTTAATAAACACTAGATATCCTAAAATTGTTATCGAATAATCAACATTCTGAAATATGTACATTTTTATAAAATTTTACACACTGTAGAATCTGTATATTATATGGTGTGTAGAATTTTATAAAAATATCTTGCAATAAATCGAGCCAGTGTTCATATGGAGAGAAAGAACATGACACGCAAAGATGAGAATAACCCGAATGTCTGGAGAAGATTTTGCATGCATTTTTTCCCTCGGATATTGTGAAAGTTGTAAGCAAAAGGTTGTTGTAGCAAAGGGGGTTGGGGAAGATTTATTGTAATAGGAAATGCGAACGGGAAGCTTCCCTATAAAAAGAATGTGATGGCCAATATTACAACACCACCTTTAACAAACAAACAGACACCTCGACAATTTATACGCGAGATTGCTTTATTAAAATATTTAAAATCCACACAATATTGTGATATAAACTACGACAATTGAGTTGATGATTGCAAAACGGTGACCATAGTGTACTCTGGCAAAACGGATTCGAGCATAAAAAAAGCTTCAGTTGTCTGTTACAAAAAAAGGCTTCGTTGACAAGTGAATTTAGCATGTGAAAACAAGGGAAACTCGTGTCCTGTTCCTGTGTACACATTTATACCAAATACTATTGTGAAAAGCCATTTTATTAATTGCATTCGATTTGAATAATCACCGGTTGTGTTGTACACAATACACACATTATTTATATTATCATAAAATTTCAATATCGACCACTTATCACCATTACATTAATTAATTTCAAACCAAAATACAACATAATTAATTTGTTAAGGTATATGAAAAAAAAACATTTTCATATTAAAAAAATCCTTATTTTGAAGCTCCAGCTTAAGTACATGCAAATTTATTACAAATCCTAGAGTAATGAAGATTATATTTATTTTTAATACACCTATAATATCGTTGGCTTAGTTGGCATACTGCGTAAATTCGAAATATTTATAAAATGGTTTAATTATTACTCGTATTTAGCAAATATCATAATTCATATCGTCATGTACCAATTAAACGTTACTTAATTTTAAATAAGGTTCCATTAAATAAATGTTTTTTTTCATAAATAAAGGAAAACAAATAATCCTTCTTTTTTATGCTTGAATCATTTGTTTGTTTCTCCTGTAAAAGTAGTAATTGCTTAGTAACTTGCTAATTTATATTATATAAAAAAATATATGTTTATCCTGAAAGATTATTTTTTTATTTATGGGGAACGGGTAGTTGCCCCCATTATTGAGGGTCCAGGGTATTAGTGCAGGAGTGAGTGTAGAAATGAAAGATGAGAGTCACTGGCCAGTGTGTTTATTTGGAGGTTAAATATACAAAGCAGCGTCACGTGTGGTAGGCATCTCGTCCGAGACCCAAGTGACAGTATAGGGACGCGCGATTAAAGGGCTGTTCACGGTAGCTCTTAGCGGCCAGCTGGAAGTGCATAAATACATATCTGCGCTGTCCAGTAGCCGCTATATATTTACATCATGTGGAGGTTTTAGAGAAGGTTTTAATATTTTTTGTTTTTTTTTAAGACACAAAAATGTGTTAATTGACTGTTTGTCGATGATCTTAACTATTACTAGTTATACAGATCATAGACTTAATAATCAGTATTTACCTTACAATACAGGAAAACAGAAAACAAGAG
Organism: Agraylea sexmaculata; assembly: GCA_022606485.1. Classification (NCBI taxonomy): domain Eukaryota; kingdom Metazoa; phylum Arthropoda; class Insecta; order Trichoptera; family Hydroptilidae; genus Agraylea; species Agraylea sexmaculata. The sequence goes on along the minus strand of JAGTTH010003906.1, from coordinate 136,332 downwards.
AGAGAAACCTGGACCAAAACAAGATTATTCCCGATTTCCCAGTCATAATAACCGATCAAACCAAGTTTTAAACAATGAATGCAAAATTATTCTATATTATTATGGATATATTTTTCACCTTCGTATTTCTTACATGTAATGTACCATATTTACATAAGTATGTATTTTGTAGGACTATACTTATCGTAAAAGTCTACTGTTTCATGATTAGATTATACATAATTATACGTCAATAATGTAGACTTTGCTTGGATAAATATCAAATTGATTTAATAATATTGTCAAACTGTCATACCTATACGATCTGATATGTGCCAATATGATGGGGCGTTGATTAAACATTGGCGTAGTCGAATACTGTCTTAAATTTGCAGACGGCAAATTGGAAAGGCTTGACAGAGCTGCGTGATTTAGTTGATAGCCAGTTTAAAAGGCCAGGATATTGATAAGTGGTAGTATATTGGAGTTTGTAAGGCATTTCTGTTCGGGAGAGCGAGCAGTGAAGATAAAGCGACAAAGAGTGTAGGCGATCTCTGTCGGGGTGCCAAGGTTTAGTTTAGTTCAGGTGAGAGCTGATGTATCTCTATCTATCCGACTAACTTGGAAGAACAACTTGGCCACCACTGCTACTTCCTAGTGCAGTAGTAGTGAACTAACGGCCCGCGACCCTCTCTGCTAAGAAAAACGACCTTCCTACCCTTAAAATACGCCCCGACCCGTCCAAACTCTTTCCCCTCCTTAAATACAAATACCGTACAATAAATATGAAACTTTCAACCATTACCCTGTTAAACGTGTTTTTCGGATCGCCTTTTTATCAGTCTACATTGTGCAACTCGAAAAATACATTCTAATCATATAATAAATTAAGAACAAAGCCCGATTCAAGATGGTACTATTTTCATTACAATAAAAATATACCGATATGTGTGTGCCAATAATACTGTATAATGGACTTTTTGAATGGGTCAAAATACGAAGAACTAGATCTCAAGTACTCATTGCTGCATATATATATATATATATATATATATATATATATATATATATATATATATAACGAAGAACTAGATCTCAAGTACTCATTGCTGCATATATATATATATATATATACATTTTTTATTATAATGTACATATTTTATTGACTATTTTAATAAAATTATTGTAAAATTTCACATAAAGTCTTTTTAAAAAGGGTGGACTTGAATTAACTGATATTATTTTCTCAGTAGTCTACTCTTCTAGTATCTCAATAATAAGGGAATACACACACATATAAATAATTCGTATTAATTTCGTGTAAAGCCGTGTATTGTTGCACTCTTCTCTTTATTATTCGATAAAGGCATAATAAGTTGGTCTCATTCACTCAACACATTTCTAGTGACCCCTGAAAGTGGTTGTGGTTATAATATTTTAAGAATGTTAAGAAGTGTTTGGTAAAAAGTGTGCCTAGAAGTATTTGAGTGTATGTTTGAGTCCATATGACATGTAGTAACAATACATTTAACCCATCTCTGTAATTATTCAATGAATTGGATATTTTTTTATAATAAAATTAATTTACGGATGGACTTAAAATATTTTAGGGGGTGGTAGGGTATCGAATTTTTTTTATCAGTCCCCATTGTGTAACTCGAAAACTATATACATTCAAATCATATAATAAGTTAACAACAAAGCCTAATTCAATATAGTTCAACTATTTTCATAACAATGAAACAACAATCAGAAAAATATGCTAATGAGGAAAGTGTGTGCCGATAATCCCATAATACTTTTTGAATCAGTAAGAAATTTTGATATGCAGGGTGGACTGGACGGTATCATAAGAATCATCGTTTTTTTTTTAATATTTTCCATTCTGTATTATAAGAAGTATTCCTTTGTTTTTCTTTGATTTTACATAATATTATGTAAAAAAATATTATTTAAAAGTCAGAGATTTGAAGGTTTTAAAATCCATGTATTCACTAGTCTGTTTGCTCATAAGCAGTCTTAGGGAGCAAAAGTGCAAAAAGCCGATATTAACAAGGTTACGCACATTTAAATTAATTTATTTAATATATTTACTGCTTATTAGGATATTTACAAAAAAAATGAAAATTTATTAATAAGTGGTAATTATATTAAATAAATAATACGATTAACTTCATGGAGTTAAGAATTGGAACTGGTTTTTTGCACATAGCTATGCTTATTGCTTATTTATATGTAAGAAGTCTAATTGTTGAGAGTGTGAATTTTATAACAATTAACAGACGTATTCTTTTTAAAAATTATGGTAGAAATGCGTGTGAAAATAATTATTGATTTAAGTGGCGCGTTAAACAAGGTACAAATTATTATCGTTCGCACTTTGCAGACCGAATAAATAACAGATTAAATAGTAACTGAAGCCAAATTGGAGTTTACATCTTTTAATTCTCTCTGTGTGTATGTATTTTTTTATATTCATTCTACGATTAACGTTCGAAAAAGGGGCTATTAAAGCTAGATTTATGAGTCGTTTCGCCGCGTCTCTTTGTATTTATTTGTGAATATTTTTTCCTTGTATTATTTTAGCGAGCAATCGATGTTTCGCGTGTAATTTGCCTGTGGAGAATTTAGAGCACCGGTCTGCGATTAAAATTGTTTCAGTTTCGCTTTGTTTCAAATAACGATAATTGTGAACGTTTTTACACGGACGACAAAAAAATAATCCCGAAAAACACATTTGTAACGTCGAGGATGACCCATGGAAATACTTTCACCGTGACTAAGCCTGGATTAAACTCGTATTAATGTTATTACTAATGAATAAAGAGTGTTTTATTGAATAATAAAACAACGCGTATCAATTCTCTCTTTAAAAACACATTTTTACCGAGTAAAAATAAATGAAAACAATATTTTTTAAATTGAAAATTTAAAAAAAAATTATTAATAGTGTTGTTGGAATCGTGTTTGGGCAGCCATTTTGTATTCAGTTGTTTCCATTTATTAAAAAAAATATTTTATAATTTCCCCTAATTTATACTTGAAATTTTATTAAATGTACTACACGATACTGGATATCTTATTCGATCGTTTTAGTTAAAATATTAAATTTAGAGTCAGTAAAATTTTTATAAAATATTTCCATTAACATCAAATGATTTTGTAGTACTGGTAAAATTTTTATGAAAATCATAACAAATAAAAATACATATATGAAATTCATAAGCAAGATTTTATGTACATCAAAAATGATAGAAATAGAAATAAAGTGTATTTTATTTAACAAGTCGCCAAAATTATTGTAATTTTAAATAATAATTTTGGGTGGATTTTAATAATAGACAACGTGGTGAATTTTTTTATATTGTATCGATCGTCTTGATCCAGGTTTAGTCTGATTTCCTGGACTAAGACTAGTAAATATTGAAGTAATTATTAAGTCGGTGACCTTTGTAACTAGTAATAATATCGATTTCAGCGTATTATTTGGTAAGATGTTTAATTTGATTAATGGAAGTGTAATGTTATAATCTAATCAAATCCATTACATGATAATACGCTGAATAATTTACAAAGAAGTCGTTTCAGAGGATATCATTAACATATTTATTAGAAAAGCATTTAAAGTTTTATTTTAAAAATTAAACCAAGCAATATAAATAATATATAGAGGTTATAAATAATGTAGGAAAAAATGTTGATTTGAGATGTTAATAGGGGTGAAGTAGGGGCTTATTTCTAGAATTACCGGTCCTCTGGTAACGGCCGTCTTTGGGATCAAAATAAAGTCCCCAAATAAAGTGTATGGATAATATATATAAAGAAGGGAGTAATAGTGGCGGTGGTATTTGTGGTGGTTACTTTGTATGGACACAAAGGGACACACTCTTTCACCACAAGAAGACAGATTTATAAGCACGACCGAAAGGTTCTACCTACTAAACTAATCCTACTACTAACTCACTTTATAACAATTCTTTTACAAATTTTGCATTTACAACTATAATATATATATATATATATATATATATATATATATATATATATATATATATATATATTCTTCTCTAAAGGCCTGTAAAACTACTTATAAGGGAAGGCGTCGAAGTATTTATTATTAAATATAATTTCCAATATTAAATACTATAATATTTAACTGTTGTTATTCAATAAAGCCTCCTCCTAATAATCGAAACAATTATTTTGATTTGATTTGATCGGTTATTACGACTAGGACATCGGGAATAATATTAATAAAATCCCGATCGATCGTCTTGATTCAGGTTTACTCTTATTTCCTATATTGTAAGTTTAATACTGATTATTAAGTCGGTGACATGTATAACTAATAATTGTTAAAATCATCGACAGAAAATTAGTTAACACGTTGTTGTGTATATAAAACTCTTTAAAAAAAACCATCTCTGAAAAAAAATGAAGCTCCTTGGGACGTAAATAAATAAATAATGGATATTATTTGATAATAAAATTAATGCATTTATACAGGATGGACTTGAAATAAGTGGAAATATTTTAGGGGGTGAATAATACATTTTATAAATATAAAATTTAAAAAAACTCAAGTCTACCCTGTATATGGCCAAAATATTTTTTACTAAGACATCAAATACTTCAATTTATTTCGATGTGAAAACCAACAAGGGAGTATACATATTAATAAAACACAGGTATAAATAATGCAAAAATTCAGGTATAAATTATGCAATATATCCTTAGTTCCTTACGTTTGTAGAAGAGATGTCTAATTTTAGACGTACTCTTCGTACAAGTTTCTACGTTTAAGTTTGTTCTACTTATTTTATATACAAACACAACATAAAAAATAAATAGTAGGGTAAAATCATTTCCATAATTTTAATGACTTAATATTCAATTTGAAAGAATAAATTACATATATACGCAGTATAAAAATGCCTTAAAATTAAAGGAATTTTGACATATATTTTGATTACAGTGCATATAAGGAGAAAGAGCCATTAGTGTTAAAAATAACTATAACTATTAACATACACACATAAAAATGAAGATTAATTACTGTGGAAATGGAAGGTAATTAAGGCTAGTTTTATTTATTTAAATGAAATGTGAAATTCTTCTACACTGAATATTTATTTTATTTCAATACACATTAATTATCAGACACAATATTGTTGGGAGGCTTTATTAGCTTAAAGTTTCATCCGGTGATTGGGATTTCGGTTCGGTATTAGATATTAATATTAGGCTTAGTGTGTGTACATAAATACTTAGATTGTTTGGGGGTTTTAAATCCATTTAGCTTACCGAATGGGAAATGGGTTTTGTACCTTTCGATCGTAATCGAAAACCAAATAACCTGCTAATGTGGCTACGAATTAAATTATTCGATAAAGCTACCTACAATGCTTAATAGTTTTTAGATGTTATTCTCGGTTTCCCTACTTTCAATATGATAAATTATAATTACTAGCATTGTTATACTGCAATAATAGTATTTTTTTATTAATATAATAAAGGGACTTCGTGTGAATTTATATAAACATAAAGGAACCTATTCATTATACAATTATATTATATTGGTAAGTTGTATATACACAATGGACTAGTTAATTAAGAATATTTATTTATTAGAATTAGATTTTTTATTATTATAAACGTATTTAACAGACACAATACACACGCGAAAGTCACTACAGAGTACTTTACAGAAACACCTGATTCAAAGATGGTGGCCCAAATTCGATTCCAAAAGCACTTATTATATATTTTAATTATGTTTTAAATTACTAATTAAAATATTTTTTTTAAATAATAAAAAAATTGTAAAAAATATATATTATATAAATTCCCTAAAATATTATCAGTTAATTCAAGTCCACCCTGTATATGTATAAAGATACTATGTGAAAATTTATAATTGTTGTGATAAAAATAAAATAGTCAATAAATAATATATTATAATATGTTTTATGTGGAAAAATTGGTGAATATGTTTTATGTGTTAATAACTCAACAATATACAACTAAAAATTTAGACGGCATACCGTATTTTTCTTCATTAATAATTTTATACTTAATGATTAGTTTAGGCATGATATTTTTCCTCTACGATATTTCCATGTAAAATAGTATTTACGGTTGACAAAGGAAAACCTTAACAATGAAAATATTTGATATAAATAAAATTAGTAGTGCATATGAGCGTTGGAATGAGAACATCGGTTGTTAATTATTTTCATATTAAAATGATATACGTACTAAATGTACGTTTTAACACGATTATATTTTGAATATCACAGTGCATTTGTCTGTCTGTAGCAAGGATATCAAAGGCGTAGCAATCAGACTACGTATAAGGCCGTAGCAAGAAGGCAATTTAATTCTATATCCACCATTGCCAGAGTCCTAAACAATTCATTTAATTGTGAATGCAAGTATATTGTTTAAAATAGACGGGTATTTTTTATTTCAAATATAGCGAGTCGTAGCCGTAGCACATTGCATAATTAAGCAATTTTAACTAAAAATAATTTTCTAGGTCAAAGTTATAAGTCTAAAAAATATATATTTTATTATCAAGCATCCCTATTTATACAATATAATAGATTCTTTAGAAGCGTCGTCAATATTTTATTTAGTAAACATAAATGTCATGAATTTTTTTTAGCAAAAAATATGTAAGTAGGAGTATGATTTTAAAATAAATTAATTCTCAATTTGATTAGTTCTATTTTTATTATTATCATGTATTTTTAAACATTCGTTTGTTTGAATAAAACTCGGTTTTATAAATATTTCTTATAAGTCGGTTAGTCATTTTTTAACAAATAAATCAGCATAATTTTTTTTAAGTTAAGATATGGATGAACGTTCATAATAAAGAGTTTTAATTCTTTTTAATTGGGAAAATATCCTGAAATTATTAAACTATCCTCCATTTTTAAGCAATAAAATGCTGATTCCCAAAAAGCTACATTTTATTCTAATTATACACTAATTGGATTTTTTTAAAGTTTTGATTCTTAATGCCTAGATTGTAGTATAAGTATAGTTAATAACTTATTATATATTTATCATTTAAGTTTTATCATTAAGTGAACAATGAATGTAATGAAAAATATTATTTAGATGATAATGATGATTGAAATAAACCAATGGTATTAGTTGATTGTATAATTACAAAATCGTAGGCGTCGTAGTATGAGCGTAGTAATTGAATTGTCATATACAAGCAGTATTAAGTGACGTATATTACAATTAATATTATATTATTAGTGGGAGCTTTCGTATAGTAGAGAAGCGATTATAATCAGTGTTAAAGCAATATTACCGTTTTATTGTAATTGTGTGCGAGGGTATAAATAGTGCACAGGAGAGTTTAGGCGTAGTAATAATGATGGTCGTAGCAAGAAGGTAGTCGTTAGCATTATATCTGTTGTCTGCACCATCGTAGACCCTATATATGTATTTTTTTGCCTACGTCTGTGGACATAGGCAATTATCAGGACTACACGAGCTGCAAGCTAAAATACTCCCCCATCTTCTAACAAAAGCCTTGTTCTATTAACGCTGACGTGTGTAGTTTTTCCCAGTAGTGAATTCGATGCTCGTGACCGAAAATGAACTAACTTTTAAACAAATTGTTCAATAAAACAATACAAATATTACTAGATTAGATATTCAGTCATATTGGTGTAGATTTGTAAATTAAATGAAAGTAGATTAATGCTGTAGAAATTACAAACAAATTATCATAACTAAAGGAATTCTATTCACAAATAATTATTCTATTTGTATAATGCATAATACGTTTTATTATAAAGCTCTTTTTCTGCATAATAAAGCTATTTTTTGTAGTACAATTTTAAAAATGGGTATTTTTTAAAAGATTAAATTTGTTTCTTTAATAAGGCGGAGGTTTCCAACATATATTATCACGGCATAAATTTTGATTTTTTATTCAATTATTATTTTTAAAATTTGGTATTAGAATTATTTATTTATTTATTTGTATAGAAAGAAATGTTTCAGAGCATAATAATTGAAAGGCTGGGCGGATAACAAGATACGCCCCTTTTCCGTAAAATTACTTTTGTAAATAAATTCAAAATTATCCATTCATCTTTATATTTTTTTCCAGATTCATTGTTATCATTCGCTACCGAACGCTTGAAGGGTGCAGACCTCTTTCGCAGCTATTCTACTTTCTAAATTGTGAAGTGTTTACCCAACGTGCACACTCATTCCCGAGTTATTTCGAAAGCGAAATTCCCGACATCAATCAACAAAAATCAGGTTGTACCGGTTTATTTTTCAATTCCTTATCTATCACACCGTATAATTACAATGTCTCCGTCTACTTCAGTATCTCAAACATCAATTGATGGATTCTTCCAACCCAAAAATCCTGCCAAACGTCCTAGAGCCGTTACCCCAAATACAACTACTATCCCATCCAATAACAGATTCGCGTCTCTTAACGAAGTAAAATTGTCGTCTCCCAAATCAAAGAGCATTATTCCTCCCATTTTTCTAAAAGCTTCAACCCATTCGGATAACATCACTCTCATAAAAAAATTCACTAAGTCCGATTTTAACCTTAACTATAAAGGAAACAACCAGGTTCGCATTCAGACTCGCAACTTGGAAGATTTCAACACGTTAAAGGCTGGGCTTAAATCCCTCGAGAAAGAATATCATACTTTTACCATAAAAGATGAAAAGCCAAAAAATGCGTCATCAAAGGCCTTCCTCTCATTTCAACGGATGAAATCAGAGAGGAAATCAGTAAACTTAATTTCACTCTTCTTAACATTTTTCAAATGAAGGGAAAAAACGGACAGCCCACTAGAAATCCTCTTTACCTCATACATCTTGATCCGAGTACTGATATGAATATGTTCAAAAAAATTCAATTCCTTTGCCATTGCAAAATAAGCATAGAAAAGTACACCAATAATCAAAACACCACGCAATGTTTTAGGTGCCAAGAATTCTCGCATGCAGCAGCCAACTGCAACAAGCCACACAAATGTGTAAAATGTGGAGGAGATCATTCAACGGCGTCATGCATGAAGACGCCGGACACTCCAGCCAAGTGTTGTAATTGTGGCGGTGATCATACCGCCAACTACAGAGACTGCCCTAAACGCCTGAGATATCGCGAATTAAGGGCCGCCCCAAAGCCATCGACTGTACCGACGAAGCCAGTCATCCGATACTCTCTTGCGCCGCCACCGAATATCACGGGCGGTCGCTCCTGGTCACAGGTGACTCGTGGTCCAGGAGTTAACCCAGTCGTCGCATCGCCGATGATAATCCCCGCTGGAGGCCAGACCTGGTCTCAAATCGCCCGAGGTACTCCCCCTGCCTCGGCTCCAAAGACGACCGATCCATCACCGACTTACGAAGCCACGCCCACTAGTGCTGATATGCCGATAGGAGACCTGATGACTCTTGTATTGAAGGTTCAAGAGCTTCAGCGGAAGCTAAAGACATGTCAGACAAAGAATGAAAGGATATATCTCATCATGGAGCTCGCCGCATCGCTTGATAATGTCTAAGGTTAGTCACTGTTCTAATATTAAGATTGTTGCTTGGAATTCCCGGGGAATTTCAAATAAATTCGACGAAATGATTGACTTTATGTTAAGAGAAAGTGTTGACATTGCATTGATAAGTGAAACGTTTCTTAATACAAATATAATTCTGAGAAGACCAGGTTTTGTAATACTCCGCAACGATCGAGTTTGCAAAACAGGGGGTGGTGTTTTAATCGTAATGAAAGACTCTATATGTCATTCGAAAGTTGTAATTCGTAATACTAACTCAATTGAAGCAATAGCAATTAGTGTATCTATTAATAATAAAACTCACATTATTGCCTCGGTTTATAAGCCACCCAAAATAGAAATTTGTCAAGATGATATCCACAAAATTATGTCTCTCGGTAAGGATGTTATAATTGCTGGTGATCTTAATTGTAAAAACACTTTTTGGCACTGTATTCGCGGAAATAAGGATGGCCGTTTACTAAGAGAATATTGTGATAAAAAAGACTTTCGTATCCTTTTCCCCGAAAGTCCAACGCATTTCCCACCCAAAGGATATCCATCCATCCTTGATATTGCAGTGGTTAAGGGTTGTCCTTCTCTCACCGAAGTTGACGTAATAAAGTCACTTTCCTCCGATCATCTCCCTATTGTATTTAACATCGGCGGAAATTACAAAATCACCCAAAAAACCTTCTTTAGTTATGAGACGGCTAATTGGAACGCTTACAAAACTCATATTAACAATAACGTTACACTTAAATTCGACACTAACAACACATCTCACGTTGACAATGCAATCACTACACTCACAGATTCTATTAAGAACGCCGCCGCCTTATATATTCCTGTTAAAACCATTAACAATTCTTTTAAGAACAAACTTCCATCTGAAATTGTGGACTTAATTCATGTAAAAAATAGATTAATGAATCAGTGGCGAAAGAAAAGAAATTGTAAACTCAAATCTGTCATAAATGCGCTAATTTTAGAAATTAAACATAAAATTAAAATTCATAAAAATGAATCCTGGGAACAGAAGATAAGGTCTCTCAAAACGCAAAATAACTCACTTTGGCAGATGTGTAAGTCGATGACTAGAAAAACATCCTTTATCCCTCCGCTCTGGAGCGAAGACTGTAATAAAATTATTTACAAGGCTCAGGAGAAAGTTGATCTCATCGCTGAAACATTCGTTAAAGCACACACATTGACACATAATGACACTACAGATAGTCTCACAGAACAAGCAGTTACTAAGTCAATTAGGAATCTTCACAACTATTCTGAATGTGAGATTGACGAGGTAACTCTTTCTGAAATCTCTGATATTATTCAAAACTCAAAACATAAAAAATCACCAGGACACGACAACATTAACAACACTCTTATTAAACACTTACCACAAAAGGCTCTTGATTGTTTGGTTAAAATATTTAACTCGTGTCTTATTCTTGGATATTTTCCAGATAATTGGAAAGCAGCTAAAGTAGTCCCTATATTTAAACCTGGTAAAGACAAATCCCTTCCCAGTAGCTATCGTCCTATCAGTCTCCTCCCCTGCATGAGTAAAATCCTAGAGAAAGTCATATTAACCCGCCTGCGAAAAACTCTGGATTGCGTCATTCCTAATGAACAATTCGGATTTAGACCGGGCCATTGTACCACTTCACAACTAACAAGAATCTCACAGCATGTTAGAGGAAATTTTAATAATAAAAAAGTACGGGAATGATTTTCCTGGACTTTGCCAAAGCTTTTGATGTAGTCTGGTTTGATGGTATCATTCACAAACTAATTAACACTAACACTCCACCATATCTCACCAAAGTTATTCAATCTTATCTTACTAACAGAAAATTCTCAGTAGATATTAACAATGTTAAATCTGTACAGCATCCAATCCTTGCGGGAGTTCCGCAAGGAAGTATTATCGCTCCTTATCTTTTCAATCTCTTCATCCATGACATCCCTATTCCTCGTAATTGCTCCTTAGCTCTTTACGCGGATGACACTGCCATATTCACATCATCTTACAGATTAGACACAATTCGTAGACGCCTCCAAGCATCTGTAGACCTACTAACACAGTATTACTCTCGCTGGAAATTAAAACTCAACGAGAGTAAAACTGAAGCAATAATATTTACTAACAAAAGAAAGAGATCCCACATCCCCCTCTTAATATCAATAACGAACAAATTCCTTGGCTCAAAGAAGTCAAGTATTTGGGAGTTATCTTAGACTCCAAGTTGAACTGGTCCAAGCATGTAAAATATGCTGTGGACAAGAGCAACCTGGCTATTAACACCTTATATCCACTTATTAACAGGCGTAGTCAGCTGTCACCCAAGAATAAGCTACTTCTTTATAAATCAATTATCAGACCGATTCTCTTGTACGGATGCCCAGCTTGGTCTACTGCGGCAAAAAGTCATATTAATAAAATTCAAATTGTCCAAAACAAGTGTCTTAAGATGGCCTTAGATCTTGAACCTGGCACATTTCTTAAAGAAGTCCACGAGGACATTAAGTTAAAAATGATCAAAGCAAATATCGCAGATTTGAGTAAAAAAACATTACACTAAAATGACTAACTTCCCGACTAACCCAATCATAAGACATGTAAATAAAACCAAATCGATGGAAACCTAAGTTCATTTTACCAATGGACTTCCAAAACTGGTTATATTTTTAAAAAATAAAGTGTAAATTTCAATAATCCACTCAAATCAAATTTGGGTTTTACCCAAACAAATTGTTATTTAGTTTTTAAGCATTATATTTTGTAACTGTTTTATTAATATTGTTTTTATCGTTGTTATTATTTATTAATCTTCAAATTTGTAAATGGGTTTTTATTTTTTTCCCATTCTTTCTATAATTATTACTATTACTCATGTCAAATTTAAATAAAACATTCTCATGTTAGTTATAGGTAAAAAGATGTAAACACTCTGTACACCTAAGTATATTTCCAAAGATGTATTGTTCTATCAATCACTGTAAAAACTTATGCATAATAAAGAAATTGTAATAATAATAATTCATTGTTATCAATCCTGCTTTTGGCATTTACTGGTAGCTAAACTTATTATTTCTCATCACATTAAAGATAAAATATTTGATTATCTTAAAACTAACAATTTCAGTATACGCCTTTATTCCACCCAGACCTTCAGTTGTATTTTAATAATATTTCCTACAACAACAATAAAGTGAAATTTCAGTTTGTTCTAATGTTACGAAAAAGAAAATATAATAGATTTAAATGTTACCTTTACCTGTTACCAAAGATAATACTTCATCATATTAAATATACATATAATGTTTTACTCGATTATCTCAAAACTTATAATTTCAGTATACGCCCTTATTCCACCGAGCACCTCAATTACCCGAATAGTGGTGTTGTCCTTCTTTCGTGAAATTTCATTCAAAACTGTTTCCTAATATTTCTTCTAGATGGTGACACTTAAAAAAACGGATGATATGTCGAAATATTTCATGGAAGTCGAGCCAATATTAAATTAAAGCTTTCGACGCATGACGAGTGTTTCTATTATATTCCCGTTCAAATATGGGGAAGAAGACAATGGCGATGGCTGTTGAGAAACGGTTCAGACAAAATGGGTTAGTTGGAAACGCAATGTATAAGATAAAAGATGTGGGATGTTAGCAACAGCATATATAGTATTTTAGAATGGTGGCAAGCCATCAGTTCAAAGCACCCCCAAGATCTTTTACACCATATATACTGCATGCTAATATCATAATAATGAACTATAGGGGGTGTTCTTAATATAAAGCATTGCAGATTGCTGTGAAATATCAGTACACAATGATCTTTAAATATTTAAAACTCCAGCCAATATTTTAATACTTATCCAGAAATATAAATAACAGTTCATTAACCGTCTAATAGATTTATGGGGTTTTCGTAACCAAACGCAACTTTCTATAGTTTTTTTATTTAAAATACCCCAGTTTCCAGTAAACAGTTAAAACGATATGAGTACAAGTATATTTTTTCACATCGGCAAATATTATTCATTAGAATACTTGGAAATATAATTCAATTTTACGTCTTAAGCGTGTGATATAAAAAATAAACTACTTCTCGAAACCCTCTTAACAATATTACACATATTTTCAGGATTCACATTTATGGAATAATTTTTGAAGATTTCACGTTATGGAAATGCTAACAGTGAAGAGACATTTATTATTGATTCGAAGGAAATCGGAAATATGTATTATGTGACACTCACAGAATAACGTTACAAATGAAGAGATTGTCATTTTATTTTTATTGCTTATATCGAAAATTCCCTATATCGCATTACATATTTCTTGAAGGTTGAATTTAAGTGACGCCTTCCCTATTGGCGGGAGTCCCTTTATAAGGGGTTGGCCAGGCCACCTTGGCCTTTACGGGAGAATATAGTAGAGATGGTTTCCCAGGCCACCACACAGCAATGAGTACTTAAGATCTAGTTTGCTAAGCTAGATCTACCAAGTGACTCCGGTGCCGTGAATCGAACCCGGGAGTCTTCACTCACGAATCCGTTACACTAACCACTGGACCACAAGGCGGTAAAGATATATATCTGTATAAATTTTGAAGGGCAAACAGAAAGTTTGTCTAAATGAGAAGTACTGTCCGAGTTATGCCTAAACACGTCTCAAAACACCACCTGTTACCCTGACATACAACTTAGTAAGTTTAGTAGGCGAGTTCGAGTCTTGCTACTTACTACACTTACATTGTGCTTCGATATTTTACTTTGTTTTGCTACAAACTTCGCATTCGGAACACGACCGCTCGAATTTCGATTCGAATCCTTTGTCTTCTGGGCATGATTAATTAATCATTGTTTAATATGTGAGTGATATTTGAACACGCGAACATTTACTCCCTCGATTGCCAATTAAATAAGGATGTATTTGTTATACATAATGATGGTTCTATTTGTAATGTTATAATGTACAGAACATGCAACTTTCATCGTTCATTCCTTTGTTGTGAGACTACCTGAAAAATGGCGCTCATAATAAATTAATGTTGCTCTTGTCGATTCTCATAATTAATTACAATCTGTCTATGGAATGTTCAATGGTATTGAATGATGATGGAAAATGAGGTGTTGTATAAAGAATACTTAATCGGTTTTGTTTGTTTGAATCGATGGAATTAAATATGAATTAAAAATGCGCCTTAAGTTAGGCAATCATGCGAACGCATAATAATAATCTTTGGTATTTATTTTGATTTGTAAAAATGAGACAGTATAATACGTAATTATAATAAGTCTTGTTTGTAGAAGATTTTATATACCCCAAACGACTGTGATTGGTGATAAAGTGTGACCAATCATCATTGGTCGTCTAATTCGGATGAAGTAATACTAGAAGATTCTGATTGATTTTTTGATGCATTATTTACTCTGATTTCCTGGATTATCTCGACATGTAGAGTCGCCCTATTGACTACCTTGTGTAACTGTAGTGGTTAAATAATTAAATATACGGTAACAGTGTTTTAATTTATTAAAAATTAAATGCATTTCCAACTCTTAATGAGCGTTTGGTGTGAAACAAGCTATGAAAAAGTCCATGTATTCACATCGGAAAGCTTTTTATAAAATAGATTTACCACCCTTAGAAGTCTTTCATAAGATTGCTACAGCTGTTGGCGATGTTTATTATGTACAGGGAAGATGGTACATCATAATATATTAAGTAATGATACAAATAGATAGTGGATGGATATAATTCACCTTCAGAGGCTCTGTCTTTCATGCTTGCTCATAATGAAAGTTTCCTTGTTACTTTCAAAAGAATTCCCGCGATGAAAGGAAAAACTACAAAGAGGCGTGATCGAAAGAGGTTTCGAAGGGAGGAAATTAAAATCGTATTTATATGAAAAACACAGAACTGATAAATTATTATAAAACGGATGGAGCATGATTGACGATCAGGAAATTGAGAAAAGGGTTTAATGACATTCTATGCGAATATTGCAATTTTGTATACTTCCAATATTTCAGAGAGATTTTTTTAACTTGTATATATGTAAACCCCGAGTAGATTTTTATTATAAGGTTTGATTAAATTTATTTTTTATTATCAGTTATTACGAAAATTGACATTATTTTCCAAATTATTCCTCATAACATATTATCCAAAATCATATACTTCGTATTCTCGATCGGTCTTCATAACTATAATAATTTTACTTATTTTTAAAACTAAACTATTTTGTATTATTATATTTTAATAATTAAAATATTCGTATTCATTTTAAATATTAAACGCGGTCGTATGTTTGATTTATCAGCTTCAGCTTTTATATAAGAGTGTGAAAATGAAGCAATTTTTTACTATGAAACCCTCAGTCAGCATGGCTTTTCCCGCAAGATGAATCGATCATTCCCACCGGTAATGAAATAAATAAGTTAAACAAGTCGCAAGCACTAAATCTTTGTATAACTATTTGAGAATTGAATATCTCTTCCGTGTCCCTTCATATAAAAAATCCTTTCAAAGCAATCCCAAATACAGTGATATTTTTATTAATAAATATATTAAATTTTAGGGTGAAATGAAAATGGTACGTGTTGGACGGAATATAATAATATTTTGATTTGAAAAGCAGATAATTGTAAATGAAAAGTTTAATTAAACCTTCTGATCATGCTGAGAAGAAAAACATTGAGAAATGCTATTTTAAAATAAACTAATCTATTCAATATTCTGATGTTAAATTTTATTACCAATGAAATAGTTGATAATAATCGTTGTAGAGACAAAATATGTAGATGATAGGTATATTTTGTGACCAATCAACGCCTTTATCTTTATATTTCATCTACAACGAATGTGAATAAAGATTATTCTGTTTATACAAGGATGATTTAAATCCCTCTCCATGTAACGGGAATTTTATGATTTTTTGTTATTATTTTAGTTTTTATTTTTCCTTATTTTAATCCTATTTTTTCATATTTTCCAACTGACATGCTGCTGCATTTACATTACTGTGACATGGGATCTCCCGTAGTGCTCTAGTGGTACTGCAGTATGATATAACAATATTTTATGTATTTATAAATAAATAACGAGAATATACATACACGTATAAACCTACAATCTTTTAAGATTTCGGATTGTTATAGACTAACAGGCGCTTTTTATAATTATCTTAAAGAAATATAGTTGCCACTTGGTTGGAGGTCAAAATATGATATTAATTAATTAAAAATATGTTTTATAAAATGTCCCTAAAATGTCAACAGTCCAATAAGTATAAGTAGAGCTTAAATTTTAACTTTTTATGTACTTCAAAGCTAATTATTCATAATTACCTGGATCTTATATATATAAATATTCATGTTCTGTGAATCAAAAGCTCGCATTCAGAACCATTAGATTCTTAATACGAAATAAAAAACTTCGGAAGTCTCGATACTGTATACAAGTTATTACCTAATATCTATTGATACATTTATAAAGTATTGAAATTGCATAAAATGTGATATAATAGGTTTGTTGGCAATGTTCTGGCAGGTTTCCACACTTACGTTACAATTGTGAACCAGTGCCACGTTTCAATTTATATGACCGCGTGACATTTTCAATTTATCCACTTCTATTCAATATTATCACCAATGGGATTAAATAATACTAATATTTATCCTGAGAGCCTGATATATAAGTAAAATATTTTTATTACATAACCTACAGTCAAGTTTTATCCTGGTTACTTGCTAAATGCACGAAAGCAAAAAGGGCTGTAAAATGAGGTTTTTTTCCATTTATAAATTTAACCTTTAATTAACTATTTTTATGGTTGTATTTTAATTAAAATGAAATAAGCGATTAGATTTGTTGAAAAAGTGGTTAATGATAAATTTTATAATAAAATAGCAACCAGCATCAACACTCAGTAGATAAGGTGTGTTATAGTCACAGGTTCAAATCCCAGTTATTACGATTGGGAGATCAGATAATATTATACAATTCAGGATCAGGAAATTTTATAATATTAATAAAATTCCGATCGTTTTTCTTGATCCAGGTATACTCTGATTTCCTGGATTGCATGGTAAATATTAGGAGGACTTCTGGAACTGTAATAGTTGATAACAAAACCATAATTTTTAACAACTTCTATAAAAGCCCTTCGAGGAATATATATGATATTAAAAAATATTGATTTTAAGTTTATAAATAATAAATTTATAATAATATTGATAATATTTTTTTTTAAATTATCCATTTATTTGTTTTTCAAATTTTCATATATTTTTATGTATATATTGCCGTATATGTTTAAAGAAAAGTCCATGTGAGCTCTATTTTAAATTTTACAAGTAAATTTATGCATGTATATATGATAAATTGATTTTGGCTTAGCAACAAAATCCGGTCAGTGGAGCGAGAGCGTGACGAGGCGATGTTTAGTCAATGAATATTAAACTAATTAATTCATATAAAAGAGTTTACAAAAAAATCCCAACCTGTATATATTGAAACAAGTCCTTTGGGAGTTGAAATATATAAAAAAAAAATCTGTATCGATTTGACTATTTTTAATGTGTATTGTATATACCTTGGTCTCGTTTCATCCAGAAGGTACATAATATTTGTGGATTCAAATAATTGTTTTGATATTAATATGTTCAAAGACAAGAGGCGACACTATTAAGGTTGAAGTGTACAAAGGCAAAGAAGATTGTGTTAATTATTGTGTGTATGCACAGCAAAAGGAAGATAACTTTACGAAATCGAATATTGGATTGGAGCTCTTTGAAGCTGATGCTTTTCTTATAATATTATGCTCCTTTGCTGCACAAAGAGCCACTTCTATTTGATGTTCAATAATATATTATATACAATAACGAAGCCATTGAAAGGAATAATAATTAGATACTATGTACCATGTTACGTGTAAAACCGGAGCTTATTTATAAATATCATCAAATGAGCCTTGGACTTTAATAGTTAGTAAATTTAATAAGGTATAAGACAAAGTCAAATTTCTACAACATAGTTAAAAATATCTCAACAGAAAGAGCATGGCTATAAATACAGCAATCACAGGTCTAAATCCTGCTTCAATTGATTGAAAATAACTATCGGTTATTGTGACTAGAAGATCGGGAATACTTATAATATAATTAATACATTTTTGTAGAGTACAGAGCAAAACCAATTTTTACAAGTGGGTTTTTGTATTTTTTCCCATACATTATGTTATGACTTATTAATTATTTTAAATACCGATTGATTGTACTCCGTATTAAAATAAGTAAAAGACTTAGTCAATAAACTTAATATTGTAACATCTAACCATAATGTATCAAAACATTGTGTGTAAATTATATTTATTAAAGAAATTGTATAATAAAAAATAAGCACCTGTAAAGTATGACGTTTCTTCTACAAATATAGGAGATAAAGTTAAAGTTAGCTTTTATTAAATTGGGTAGAGCCGCCCTGTCGATGGTTTAAAACACTAGTTTAATAATAAATCCATAACAAGAAATACAAATAAGACGTCGGAAATAAGAGAGGCGAAAAGCGAACAAAGGGTTATAGTTTTTTTTAAAACAAACTATTGTAGCAATGCTATTTTTATTTAACGATATTATTCTCTAATTCTTTAACTTTAATATTTAGTTTCCGATGCCTCGTATTTTCAAAAATATTTTTAATTTTTCTACATTAATTTTTCCATAAAAAAACGTCATCTCCATCCATACATTTTATCTGTATCACTTATAGTAAAAATCCAATTATTACAACTATAGCAGATCGGGAATGATGTTAATAAAATGCCGATCGATCGTCTTGATCAGGGTTTATTCTAATTTCCTGTATTTTAAGGTAAATACTGATTATTAAGTCGGTGATCTATGTAACTGGTAATAGTTAAGATCACTGACACACAATTGACACGTTTCTGTGTCTAAAAAAACATTTTTTTAAATAATATTTAGTACACAATAGCCATAACAGTACATTGGAGTTTAATTAAAATGTAATAATATATTGCCAGATTGTAATATAACGCCATTGTTCTAAATATAGTAAAGGGAACAAGTGATTTTGAACCTGTTCCCTTTGATCTTTGTACACGAGTACTAAATGTGTAATATATTTGGCGCTTCATAAGAAACAGACACAAACACTATCGTATCTTTTGTTAGAATGTGTGGATACTTAATCATCATCATCAAGGGTCGACATTATATATATATATATATATATATAATTTAAATATATATATATATATATATATTGTATATATATATATATATATATATATATATTATTAATTATTGATTGAGGGGGAATACTCCCCTACTACTACCTACTGTTTGTATGGATTCCTGTATAAAAAATTGTTTAAGAAAACTTTGTATCAGGTTCAATTTTGATATTGTTTATAAATTCAACATTTAATATCTGCGTGCGAACATTTACTATTTTGTAAAAAAGATGTTGATTCACGTCACGCTCTCGCTCGCTTGTGGTTGTAATATGACTAAAGCCAGCAAAGATACTGAGATACTCATGATAATGCATTAATTGTTTCCTATATTTGTAGGGTAAATGTCAATACACTAAAATATAATATTATGTTACAAAATAAAACAAACCTTAGTTTATACAAATAATTAAAAACAAGGAGAAAAAAAATATTTATTTACGCCCCGAGGAGCTTTTATAATTAGGGTTTTTATACAAAACAAAGTGTTAATTGTCTGTTGGTGATCTTAACTATTACTAGTTACAAAGGTCACCAACTTAATAATCAGTATTTACCTTACTATACAGGAAATCAGAGTAAACCTGATCAAAACAAAATTTGACTTGAGTGGGATTTGAACCCATGACTACAGTATTTGAAGACACGCTTCTTATCCCCTGAGTTATAACGCTGGTAAATAGTATCAATATTAAAAGAATATGAAATACTAGAATTTATATAATGTCAGTCCATGAATTTGTATCCGAAATTTTATTTTGACTCGCACTGTTGTAATATTTCTTATTAAAAATGAAAATGGTAGAAGATTCTATTCAAAAATACCAATTTTGGCACAGCGTGAATAATAATAGAATCTGGAGATCTACATTTTATTCAATATATAATATTATTTTCGTTCTTCAAGTAAAAAAAAGAAAGGAGCATTCGGAATGATATTATTCAAAGGTGATCGATAGGGTTTCCATCATCTCTAACAAATAAAATATTATTTGTAGTATATAATTTATAAATTCTAAACACATTGAACCTTTACATGGAAAAAGATAATGAAAATGTTTTTTAGTGGGATACATCATATATGTATATAAATAGAGAGATCTCCAAATTAGAGAGTTTGATTTGAAATGAAAATAACATTAATAAATTACTAATTGTTGCTGATTTACTCTTATGTTATAGTTAAATAAATCGGTAAAACCTTAAATCCATATTAATCAATTGGATATGGATTTAATCAATTTGCTTACCATTGTCGTAGATTTTAGGTAAAACAATCAGAAGATAACTAACTTATATCTACTTTAAGTGTTTTAAACAAGTGATTTTAATAATTGAGTTAATTAAATTAGTAATGCCTTTACTCAATATTATTTCAATTCAATACACTTTTTTCTAGTATATTTTTAATAATTTTGTATAATGAATATATAGATTTTTCAATAGGAAATCGAATAATCGTCACACTTTTATGACGGTTTTATTTACTTATAAAAGTAATATGGATTTAAATAAAGGTTTTTCACTTTAAATTCCGCCTTTTTCATTTCAACCTTGTGGAGTTTCCACCAAAAAGGTTTTAGATTGACTATTTTATACCCAAATGTAATTGATTTGATAAAATTGTGAATATAAAAATGATAAACCAAAAGAAAAATAATGAGAATTGACACATCGACGTGAAGTTGGTCGCGGATCAATAATGTATGAACTGTCAAAATGACCAACAAAATTATTATGACTGATTAAACCAACCAATAAAACTATAATTATTGACCTCACATTCAAATTGATAGTATTTGATATATCTTAGAATTATTTTTTTATTTAAAAGTGTTAAATATTCTATACAATATCATTGTTTAGTGATCATTCTTGAAGGAAGAGATTGAAATAAAACAAGTTGAATTTTATATGAAAATGGTTGAATTTGATACGAAATACGTTGAATTTGTATTAAAAAAACTCGCATGTAAATCTTCACACATACTTTTTTAATGTTAAATATAATCGTTTCCATTAACACATGTATGGTATGAAGTGTAAAGTATAAGATGCATTCTTTTTCCCTTTTAATGGCGCACTTTCTTGTTCATAGTCGACTAGAGATCGTTTATCTTGACATAAAAACTTCTACGGTACTTCCACCAAGATATAAACTTGAACCACTCTCCTTTATAAGATATGACTTGATTAATTCATCACAAAGGACAGTAATAGTTTTATCGGGATATTATTTGTATATTTTATATTGTTGCACGCTCGTAAATATGAGGAAGGAAGGAAAGGTGTAACCGAATGCTGGAGGATATTTTTCATGTCATCCAATTGATCTGACAGAGGAATTGAATTTCCCATAGCTGAGTTGCTAACAATATATATATATTTATATAAAATATCATATTGTGTCTATCCAAACACGATAATAACCCTGTTGGAATATGGATGCCATGGAAGTGTAGAAACACTACAAATTCATAACTACTTCTTTGTACGATATCTTCGAAAACAATTTGAATAATACATTAATATATATTCACGAAATGTAAACCAGTCAACCTGGAATTGCTGCCATTGAATACATATACAAATAATATTACATTTGGAGAAAATAGGTTTGGTATACGTAAAAACATTTGAGTCTTTAAAAATACGTTTATCCGTTACAAATTAATCATTTAAATAATTAATTTACACAAGTATCATATAAAAATATTATAAATTAAGAAAACAGGTTTGATTTAGGTTAAAATTGTGAAGGGTTTTAGGTTTTCCAATTATGTGATAACAACAACCGCGCCTGTGCTTTCATTCTGTAAACATTTCGTCCGACCGTGGCTGCGATAGTGTGGTAGCGACTTTCAAACTGTATAATTAATTATATTTAAGTCTATAAAAAATATACAGGGTGGTCTAGAAATAATTGAGAGTATTTATTATAAAATTATTTTAATAATATATTTTTTTTACTTTTAATTAAAAATATTAATAACGTATAACAGAAACAATAAACACGTGAAATTAACTACTGAGTTCTTAACAGAAACAGCTGATTCCAAGATGATGGCCCAAACACGATTCCAAAAGCACTATTATTCGTTTTAATTATTTTTTAATTATATATATATAATTAACAAAACAAATTTTTGATAAAAAAATATAAATAATCTATGACCCCTAAAATATTCTCAATTATTTCAATTCCACCCTGTATAAAAGTATTTAAGCTGCTATCTATGAATCAGATGTTTCTATCAAATACTATGTCTTTTGTGTATGTTACTTAACTTAAAGAAATTAATAAGCAATATTTTTGTTTAATATAAGAAAATATTATAATATTTCATTTCACTAATTTTTGCGATACTCAACCACCCTCTAAAATATTCTCAGTTCAATTTCACCCTGTATACTGAAAATTAGGCTTAATTTACCAGGTTTAAAAATACAGTGGTACCTCGACATATGAATTTAATTCGTTCCAGGATCATCGTCGTATGTCAAAACAATCGTATCTCAAAGCAATTCTTTCCATACAAACTGCCATCAATCCGTTCCAGCCCCTCAAAAATTGGTTTTCTTAACGTGCCACGTGGTTTTGAATAAAAAAAATGTTTATGTACATTTTGTAAAATCGCCAATGGATAATTGGAGGTTAAAATAAATAAACTAGTAATAACGCACATTATAATAAATATTTATTAATTTTTACATAATATACTCATAATTCTGGCGCGAAATTCTAGTAGTGACCTTCCATAAAAATTAGCGATCATCTATAAAATTATCGCGCATAGAAAATCATATCTCAAATTTTCGTCGTCTGTTGAGGTAGAAATTCTCGAATATTATTTGTCGTAACTCAAAACATTTGTATGTCAAGGCATTCGTATCTCGAGGTATCACTGCAATCAATATCCACTTTTTATTCTACGTTCACCCCTTAAAAATTGATTGAGACAAGGGTTGTTTTTAGTATATTTAGAGTATAAATGCAGGGTGGTATTGTGAAGTGTCAAATGAGGGGATGAATGATGTTGTAGAAGGCAATAATATATCGGTGGCTGTCATATAAGAGTGCATCCATACACAACATTCTTATTTCTATGACAAATCACTACACTCTTTATTTCTATGATAAATTGTCCACCGGCCATGTGTCTGACAACACAAAAGAAAAACCGACAACAATACACTAACTAATATGTAATCTAATCAGGAGACAACACGCATCAATCTCTCCATACAACACACATTTGTATTTAGGGATAAAAACGTATCATTTGATCCTTAATGAGGTTTTGCTCTGTATGCTTGTTAATATTATTCACCAGCTGTGTTTATATTATATACAGTTGGATTAAAAGCCAAATATTAACCATTTCACTCCGAATTTAACATATTTCACACACACACACACACACACATTAATTAAGTATATAAAAATATTACTTCTAGGATTTGTTTGCTTTTGGAGAGCTCATAATAATTATTATATCAAATCCAGTTTTTTTTATTGAATAGTAGCAGAAAAATAAACCATATTCTTTGTAAACATAATTTTATAAAATTAAAATAGAGGGCGATTTACGATATTTTCAAAATAAAATATTTTAACTTCACAAGAATCCATATTTCAGTATATTGGTTACAAAAAAATTATTTAAAAAGAAAATTTCTGTGAATTAGTAACTATAGATAATATATATATATATATATATATATATATATATAATATATATATATATATATATATATATATATATATATATATATATATATATATATATATATATAAGATATATATATATATATATATATATATATATATATATATATATATATATATATATATATATATATATATATATAAAAGCATTAGATATCGCATTGCATATAAATAGCTCGTGCAATTTGAAAACACGTGTACTGTTACATTATTCTCTCCTATTCGATAATGTCATAAGTGTGTCTCCCTCACTCAACACATTTATAGTGACCACTGAGAATGGTTGTGATAGTACTTATAATATTTTAAACATGTTAAAGAAGTAGTGCTTGGTAAAAAGTGAGGCTAGATGTATTTGAGTGTATGTTTGAGTCCATATGACATGTAGTAACAATGCATTTACCCATTTTACTGTGAAATATAACTGAAGATATGAAGAGAGATGTTTACAGTATAATGTTTGCTAGGTAACTCATGTTTTTGGCCACTTGATCCACTTGAACTAACCACGCATTTAGCCACTCATGCGATATCTTATGTTTATATCTATGATGTTTCATTTCACCCCTTAAAAATTCCATTAAAAAAATTACACGTCAAAGTTCAATTATAGAATAAATTCAATTCTAAAATAAATAAAATAGTATCAGTGTGAAGATTTAGTTTTATATTAGATAAATAATCATAGTTTTAATGGTTGTTTTAATCAGTCATAATAATTTTGTTGGTCATTTTGACAGTTCATACATTATTGATCCGCGACCAACTTCACGTCGATGTATCAAATCTCATTATTTTTCTTTTGACTTATCATTTTTACATTCGTAATTTTATCAAATCAATTACATTGGGGTATAAAATAATCAATCTAAAACCTTTGTTTTATGCAAACTCCACAAACTTGAAATTGAAATGAAGAAAGATGAATTAGAGATGAAGTAGGTTTGATTTGAAATGAAATAAGGTGAATTCGAAATGAAAAGTCTGTATAGCTGATGACCTTGTTGAAAAAATAGAAAATAAGCGGAATAAAGACGAATAAAGCAATACGCCCCTTTTCCGTATAATAGACTTGTATATAAACTCTAAAAAAATAATCAGTAATCCATAAATCCAAGCCCGATAATACAAGCAGTCTCTACCTTTTATTAAATAGCTGGTTAATTTAATTAATTTGTTAAGTTTTAATTATTTTATAGCAACCAACCAAGTCTTTCTCGGACGAGCTTTACTTTTTTCAGTATACCGTTGCCAAACATATTCATAATAAAATATTTATATTCTTAGGAAAAGCGTATTTGAATTACCGAAAGACAGACTGGGTGGATTCGTGTTCAAAATTATATTCGACGACACAATTTCGCCAGAAGAAATAATTTCGCTTTATTCCATACAAATAAATATTGTATTAAAACAGTGGGCGGAAGCAAGAAGTACTATTTATTCTCCGATAGCAGCCCGAAAAACAGAGTTCTCTTTATAATACTAAATTAGTTTCAGCCCTCTTAAATTATCTATTACACGACTTAATTTCCAACCGAGGAACGACTTTTTGATTTAAGAATACACATAAGAACGCTTTTGCCGAAAAGTAATTAGCATATCTATTGTGAGGTATATTTATATAAAATAACATTTAAAATATTTATTAATTTGTGACGATACTACCTCTACTAGAATGCCAGACAAATGGATGATAAATATCAATATGGCGGACCAAGCAGATGAGTTTGACAGATACAATAAGTGTTACCTCTGTTATACTCATCTGCTTGATCTGCCATATTGATATTATTATCATCCAATAATCCGGCATTCTAGTAGATGTAGTGTCGCTACAACTGGACGAAAGCGTGACGGTAAATTCATTGAATGATTTATAATAGAAGAGAATTGATTGCCGTATTTCAAGTTTAGTGTAAAATGTCTAAATATTAATTTGATGTCGCGCTATTCTCAAGATGTAATTATCAAGTGAATTTTTGTATGATCCAATCAGAACAAAGAAAATTGTACTTGGGATTATTCAGGAATTCCTAATTAAAAAAATCTTAACTTTAGAGTTATATCTTATAAATGATCTTATTGGAATTATATAAAAGCCTTTAAGTTATTTGAAGTTCAATTAAAGACAGGTTGGCCGCTCTGAATCTGCCAGCCATATCAATACAATAGTCTAAATGAGTGTGTTAGTGAGCTATGGTATTGATGCGTATACGAATAGAGTTGGCCAACCAGAGCATAGTAGTATTGGTATACACCAGCTCTATTCGTATACGCACACTCTCTCATTGAACTATTATATCGAATAAGTGTGAAATTTGGTTGGATTCTATATTGGGTTATTAAATACAAATAAGTTGACTCATTTCATCATAAATCTAATACTGAAATAAAATAAATTATAAAAATAAACTACCGTCTTTTAAAAACCGTGCTATAATTAGAGATTATTAGAATACTGTGTCTTATTTGGGAAGAGGTTCTCCTTAGAAGTATTTTTAATATATTGGATTATCATTAGCCATCTGATCTGATCAGATCCTGAAACTAACCTACTTGGATTGAGTAGTTTAATTTAAAAAAAAATTGCACTAGTTTGAGACTAAATAGATTCCATTATACAGTAGGTTTGGTACGATTATCTGGATTTAGACGTTGATATAATTAATGCGGTGTTTGTTATTATTAAATCTACATAAGTGGAAGCAGAATGTGATCAAGTTGAGTGTTAAACCAACTCTAACTCTTGCAGGCGGATTCGGTACTCGAAAATGGTTCAAATATGGCTGTCAGTTTATTTGTTTAGTCGGTAACAGTTAATCAGTACAAAAGGCCAAAGTGGATTGAGTAAACGCAAAGAGACAAACGAGGGGGTATTGAATTTTTAATGCATCCCTTTATTTGGGTTGGCGTTAAAAGCTTTTCTCTTCGCGGTATAAACATTTAATCTGAACCACCCCTAAACCCAGATGACCACGATTCTGGTCCATCATCAATCAGGATCAGCAAATACAGCCGAGTTAAGATTTGGGAGAAAAAATTAAATAAATTGTTCAATATTTGCACGGGATGGATGCACAACGAGGGCGTGATAAAAATTCCTATATTTCATATAATAATATCAAATAATACACATATATGTAAAAATTACACTGATTAAATTGTGACAAAGCAGACATTTAAATACGACGACTGCAAAGTTTTCGCTGCGCAAAGTACTTTTTTAATTAAAAAAGTTAGCTTTTTGGTTATATTCGAAACAAAACAACAACATCACGTGACCGCAGTTTTGTAATCGCTAGACTTGACACATTTCAGAATTAAATTCAAAGCTAATCTCATCAAAACCGCGTTGAAAACAGAGTAACCAACGATTTTTACGTTTATCGTGTGTACATTTTAAAGATTTTTTTATATACTACACTGGATTAACGGGTATTAACTTAAAATAATCCGGTTAAAACTACAAGACTGCGTCTCATGGTTTAGTCATTAGATTAATTATAATAAAATTTATGATAAATAACGGGTGGGGACAAAGTAACATTGTGAATAAATATTTTCAATATTTCTGCTCGTAGTTGTGGCGTTTATTTAAGATTGAGGCACAAGACAATGCTTAAAATTTTACTGATCTAAACGTCACATAACCAATGGTGGCGGAACTTTTGCCCCATCTGTTACTTGGTGTGGCGTCAATACTTATTGTAGACTTCGTGGATTAAGGTGTCTACTTTTAAGATTGACACGGCTTTATTTAATAACTTTTTTAACTGACATAACCAAATCGACCATAATGGAAACTATCGATGAATATACAACAAAAGTCAATAAATATACAAAAAAATATCAATAAATATACAACCAGCGTAATAGCTTAGGGGATAAGACGGGGGGCTACAAATACTGTGGTCATGGGTTCGAATCCCGCTCAAATCAAATTTTGTTTTGATCGGTTATTAAGACTGAGAAATCGGGAAAAATATTAATAAAATTCCGATCGATTGATCGTCTTGATCCAGGTTTACTCTGATTTCCTGTATTGTAAGGTAAATACTGATTATTAAGTCGGTGACCTGTGTAACTAGTAATAGTTAAGATCACCGACAGAAAATTAACACAATGTTTTCTGTAATAAACCTTCTCCAAAAAAGCTCCTTTGGGAGTAAATAAATAATTAAAAAATAAAATAAATATCAAAATTAACGGCCTTAAATATACTAGTGTAATGAGAATGTGTTAGTGAGTCGTGCCTGAGCCGAATTGTATTGGTACGTATACGAATAGAGCTGGTTATATTGGTGCACACACAACACAATGCTTAAAGATAAAATGATCTAAACGTCACATAACCAAGATGGTGTGAATAATAAAAATAGTTAATAGGAATTTTGTTCCACCCGTTATAAATTCATATAATTGGGTGATTAAGATAAAAACGTATCTATGAAAAAAAAATGAATACAAAAATATTACAATAAAGAAACACGATGCCTTGCTTGATTGTAAATATTTATTGTTTATATGGAATTTCAGTATGGAAATAATGTGTATCGAAGATCTGTTCAGCAGGATAAATGCATTCAATTCAATAAGGACATTCAGGAGTGACTCAATTCCAGCGGAAGGTGATGAAAACTAGGTTCAGGATAGAAATAGAACAAGTTTGTTGTAATGGAAAACATCCTGAGATCGCCATTCCCCAGAGGAACTAAAGCACGCCTTTCGACTATTACACCTTGTATTGTATAAATAATAATAAATTGTGAAGATGCTCATTTTAATAAGTTTATACGAGTTCTGTCTAAACATTGTTTGGCAGAGGTTTTAGCGAGGAAATTGTACTACATTAGTTTAGTCACAACTCAAGTTTCCCGGTGGTACACTTGGCTACTAATGTGCAGAACGTGGGTTAAAATCTTCTTCAACGAGTTAAACGTGTGTGTGCTTCAAATATTGTATTAGATTATATAATGGACTTTTAATCATTGGAAATATTTATTACAATATAAGGTTATGCATAGAATATAACAATATATAGAGACGTATTCCCCCTTTAAGGGGTTGGCCAGGCTTTAGGGAAGATTATAGTAGAGGTGGTTTCCCAGGCCACCCCTCAGCAGATCTACCAAGTGACACCATATTTGCCGATGCCGTGGATCGAACCCGAGAGTCTCACTCACAAAATCCTCACACTAATCAATGGGGCACAATGCGGCTCACAATATCAAATGGTAAATGCAAATTAGTTCAACATAAGGGAGGCTTTGTTATAATATGTATACAACACAATTTTATATTGTATACTTTATGAATCAATCAGAAATTTAGATATTTTAATAAAATATTTTTGAATAATATAGAATTAAATCCAATACATGGTTAAGTGATTCGAAATGTGGAATTAGATTATAATTATTTATTAGACAAGATATCACTTAACCATTATTAATTCATAAAAATACAGGATACTATAAAGAGATTGCCCTTAATAATGAATAAAAAATAATTACATCTTTTTTAAATATTACATTTTTTTATCACTTCAGGAAGAGCTTAATTTGTTATGAAATTTTGTTATGAATTTATGGAAATATTTATTTGTTCCATGGATAAGGCACGTGATTATAAATACTGTGGTGATGGGTTCACATCCCACTCAAGTAAAAAAAAAATATTAAGATCGGTTATGACAATAATATCCCAATTGATCGTCTCAATCCAGGTTTACACTGATTTCCTGTACTGTAAGGTATATACTGAGACTACCTGTGTAACTAGTAAAGTAATGGATTCCCAGGCATACGCCTCTGTAAACGTACAACCGTAAATGCAATAGTAGACTTACTTAGCTACACTTATGATTGGTTTTTTGTTGGTTAGTGCCTCGTCTGGGCCTCGGGTAAGGCACTAATTAACAAAAAATCGATCAAGAGTACAGCAAAGCAACTCTATTACCATCTTTGTGGTGTAAGTTTACGGCGACGCACGCCTAGGAAACCCTGATTTATACCCAAATATTTATTGAAATTTCCAACGACCCAATCCAGATTTTTAAAGTTTGCGCACAATAACACTTTATTGAATAGAATTACATGTAAACAATGTAATTCAACGCGACTTACGTGGATCACGTTTTTCGTGTTGTGATTTGAGCAAAGACTAATTGATATTATAACCGTAGTAAAGTAATACCAGCGTAATAGCTCATAAGAAGCGTAGCAACAAATACTGTGGTCATGGGTTCAAATCCCACTCAAGTCAAGTCAAGAATTTTAAAATTGATTTGATCGGTTATTACGACTGGGAGATCGGGAATAATATTAATAAAATCCCGATCGATCGTCTTGATCCAGGTTTACTCTGATTTCCTGGATTGTAAGGTAAATACTGAGACGATTATTAAGTCGGGCAGAGCCGCTATGTCGGTGAGCCGTGTAACTAGTAATAGTTAAGATCACCGACAGACAATTATCACGTTGTTGTGTATAAAAAACCCTCTCAAAAAGACCCTTTCTAAAAATAAAAAAGCTCTTCGGAGCGTAAATAAATAAATATTTGATCGATTATTACGACTGGGAGACCGGGAATAATATTAATAAAATCCCGATCGATACGTCTTTACGGTGTACGTTCACGGCGACGTACGCTTAGGAATCCCAAGCTTAATAGTTAAAGTTATCGACAGACAATTAATTAACAGGTTGTTATTTGCAGAACAAAAATAAAATCTTCTAAAAATAGTATTCTCTAAAGATTGAATATTTACGCAGAATAGTTCCTGGAAAAGGAAAAGAATTCTTATTGTATTTAATGGGTATTTTTTTTCTTCACAAAAACACGAGATTAAGAAATGCATTACATGGGAGGAAATGCGAGAAGGGAACAAGACTTCCTTTCTGCGCCTGTGAGAATTGACTTCCGCCATTTAAGAGGCGTTCAGAGTACCCTCATTTTTTACTCAAGCATCAAGCAAACCCTCCTGCTCCTTTCAAGGGTTGGTTACTTATTATTATTATCACAGTTATGGTCTGATAAAGGGAGACCGGAGACACCCAGCCCTTAGCGCCATGACACTCGTTTATGCCTCACCCTAATTTCCATCCACTCTTCAATTAACATACGACATACAAAATGACAAAAAAGGATATTACGACACGTAGAATAGTAATAAAAATATTTTCTATTTGCAGAAAAGTATCGTTACGTGTACGAATTAAGAGAAATTGGATTCGTATACTAAGATATATCGTCGTTACCGATTATTATTTGTAATTTGAAAATATTATTTATAATTTATTTCATTACAATGATATTCAATTTTTATAAACTAGAAAAGAAATCGGTTACATCAATATAATTAAGGGGTTGGATGGAATAAGGGCGTAACCAGGGCTTAATACTGTTACGGTAAAATGGCTTTTTAAGAAAAGCTCAAAATTCTCTATCAATCAATCAAATAATACATATGGAAATTATTATAGGATATCCTTATATATTTAGGTAATAAGGGCGGATAACGGGATACGCCCTTTTTCCATAAAATAGCTTAGGCAAAAAACTTTTAGTTATCCTGTTATGAGCATTTACCAAAAAAATTACTTTTTCATATTAAAGATACAATATATTACCTCATTATCTCTAAACTGACAATTTAAGTATACGCCCTTATTCCACTCAGAACCGCAATCAATAAAAAAATAAAAAAGCTCACACATCGCATAAAACAGAGGATAAAAATAAAGCTTCAAATACATTTAATTAAAAAACTTAGGAACAACAAATGCCATCTATGAATGGAATTTCAAAGTTATTAAAATCTGTCATCGAATCGTATTGTTTGCAATGTGAATGTCTTTTTTGTTTTGGAAACAATACATGAAATAATCATTTATGTAATAAATCATTGAAAAAGGTAGTGTATCACATTATCGCATAGTTTTGCATACGATTATGAAATTCCACCCAGTCAGTTACAAATACTATAAAGTATTCTATTTGAACTTCATATTCATTATACTCAACTATATATTTATAATTCAACAGCAGGAAAATACATTTGCAGAATGGGTCGTCATTCCTACCCTTGTATTTATTATGAAATAATATAGATATGGGATGTATATTATGATCCAAGTCCATTCACACTTCAATAAGTCAAGAAGCATTATAAAGGCATCAGTCCGAAAAGGACTCCTTACAATTCAACAGTCCTATCATCATTTTTTGCCTTCCCTTCTGAACATAACCATCATTTATAATTAATATTCAGATTCGGATAAAGCATTTCCGTCTCCAGAGATATCATATTTCCAAATCCTTACACGATTGACTGGGTTTTTCAAACAAATAAACAAATCTTCAAAGCTGCGATTATTACGAAGATTCTTTGATTAGGAATAATTTTTATCGACGAAAGGATATTATAATCTCAAATTCAGCATTCTGTTTTGTAATTTACAGATATGAATAATTATTATACAAAACCGCATCCACATTCAACTCTGATATTATATTCACTCTGAACTTCTCGAGCCCAACATGAATAATGTTATGGAGATTTCAATAAGTGTTTATTATTGCTAAATAATTTTTACATTTGTATTATAATGTCATCATTAAAACATCTATTTTTATAGTAATCAAATAAATATTGAATATGGAATAATAAAAAAAACGGAAATGAAGTCTTTTCCACCAATTCGGCCACTTAGACGGCTTATTTAGGTGGCGAAACCATAAAGTAACATATGACTTCCTACACTTTACTATACTTAATTTTATTTTATATACTTTCTATTTATACATTTAATATATACATTTTTATATGATAATTTATTTTTGTTTTTGAACCATTTTTATTATTATTGTTTTTGTCTTGTCTGTAAAAAAAGCTCTGATGAGCGTTTATATGCAAATAAATAAAAATAATACTTCTCCGTACTTTGAATATACAACATTTCATTTCAAAATACATATTTACAAAATTAAGTATAATATATTTTTGTGTTTTTCATAAATTTTTATTAAAAATTAATGTATTTTTCCATGTCATAAAAAAAATCATACAAATTTTTCTGTAATTATTGTCTGAAGCCTTTTTACTAGACTTAAAAAATTATTTATTTATATAAGGTTTTTACAAATTTAAGTTCTTTATACACAACAACGTGTTATTATTTGTCTGTCGGTATCTTAACTATTACTAGTTACACAGGTCACCGACAGAGCGGCTCTGCGCGTCTTAATAATCGCCCCAGTATTTACCCTACAATCTAGAAAATCAGAGTAAACTTGAATCTAGGCGATCAATCGGGAGTTCATTAATATTATTCCAAATCTTCCAGTCGTAATAATCGATCAAATCCTTTTTTTTTTACTTCAGCGGGATTTAAATCCACTAATATTTGTAGCCACGCGCTTTATCTCCTGAGCTAATACGCTGTATATACATAAAAATCTGATTTCTTACCTTAGTAAATCAAGTAACTAAGCCAGTCTAGACCATGTGTTTATAAAAACCAATAGCGTAGGCTGATTTGTATGTATGGAATTAGGTTTGGTTATGAGAGTTGACGTTATTGGATTATTCATATGAGCGTTATGAAATTATTTGCCACCGTCACGTAATTAATACACTAAACCTACACTACACTACTTAATAAGCTGATCTGCTAAAGCTCTCACATCTTACTCAAACTAGACCCTAATAATGATAGTACGCTGTTTGAAATTCAAGCATATTGACTTTGTGAAGGCGGAATAAAAATATGTATATTGTAGTTAAGTAGCTTTGTTTTGAAGCTGGCAACATTTTGAACATCTAGCACAGAAGTGTGGCCACATAATATGTGTATCGCATATCATCGTAACCTAAACAGTGGCATGCAGTGATGGTGTCATTACACGTAGCATCCTCCATTCCATTCGAATCATGGCAACCGTTCTGTCTTTGACGGTTACCGATACTAGCTTTGTCAAACATCAAAGGATCACGGAATGGATCTTATGTATGAAGCGAGATCCCCATAACGTGTTATAGACAGTGAATTTTATCTATAGAAGCCTCTTGCAATATTACGTCGTACATTCGAATATGCCCGGTCACTAATACATGTACACTCACACGAGTACTGCGGCCACATTGTAGTAGATAATAAGAAACAAGATTTTTCTTACAAAAACATCAGCAATGATCATGCAAATTGTTTACATAGTGACAGATTATTTTTCCTTGAATATATCGAGCAAATTTTAATGACCATATTAAGTGAAAGACGGTGTTATGTTATTAGGAAGATCGGCAGAAGCAGCGCCCCAAGCGGCTGACACACAAAACCTTTGGAGCTACATCTCTTCTGTGCCTGCTATGCTTTTGACATCTTTTAAAGTATTATTAGCGTAAATGTATATAATAGCATAACGTGAGTGTGGCACTGGACACTGCACGGATTATGTTTTGTTAAATTGTTTAATTATATTAAAATTCTCTAGTATTTATACATTCATTTATCATATATTTTTTATATTTATGGGAGAAATTATACTTTTGAATGTAACGGAATACTAATATTATTATTTTATTAATATTATTAGATTGCTCTGTAAATATTATAATATCCGATAATAAAATATAACCCGCACAGTGGCCAGTGCTTCTAAGTACTTCACTGCACCCCCTTATTCAAGCTTTGATTATAACCTATCGAGTGTAGACGGTTGACAATCATGTATTTAATCGTATATAAGCCCAAAAATGAGAGAAAACAAGAAAATGTATAAAAAAAAACATATTGTGCAAATAAGAAAATTAAAGTATGATATTATAAAAAAACAGTGAAAGAGAGTTTAAAAAAGTGTAGAAGGCAATGTTTTGTATATTTTCATAAATAAGGTCGCTTCTACTCAAGCAATGTAGGCGACAGAATTGGTGGAAAAGAGATCACCCAAGATCTCGAATTGTTTGTCCTTTAAGAAGACTAAGACTTTATGGGACTGATTAATGCTGGAATGAAATATATGAGATGAAGCGAGTTTTCTACAATTAATAACCTGGAATATAATAATAATAAAGATTTTTCTACCAATTTTTCTTTTATTTCTTATGGGAAAATGCAGGAGGTGTTTTTTTTAATTAACCTAACCCAACCAACTCAAATATGTTTAGTTTACGGATGCATGAATCTCTCAATCCAGTGTTTGGACCAACATTAGTTTTATGATGAAAAACTTAGAGGTGAAGCAACAATTTCTAATACAGAATGAAGGTTCTTTATAAAGTAGTATTTTTCGCTTTGTATTTTGTGTGTTATTTAACATAGTATAATATTTAGGTAGAGTGTTGTTGTGTTATTGGCATGAGGTAACACAGGATGGTTTCCAATAGTCTAAGGCCTAAGGCGTTTTGTTCAAACACACACGTACAGCCTTTCAATATGGAACGAGACTTTCCAACCAGAATATTCTACTCTATTTACCCCATTCATTAATATTGGCAAGAGCCATTTGTATATCGTGTTTAATAATGATAAACCAGTTTCGTAATACAACAATCATACTTAGAAACCCAAGAGCCAGATTATATTTTTAAAAAATACTTAGAAGTACCACTTAACGAAGTAGAAGCATGCGGCACATATGTATTTATGGTTTTTGGTATTTATTTTACGCCCCTAGGATTTTTTTTAGAGAAGGGTTTTTAGATACAAAAACGTGTTAATTGTCTGTCGGTAATTTAAACTATTACTAGTTACACAGCTCACCGACAGAGCGGCTCTGCCCGACTTTATTAAGTTATTATATCACCTCAGTATTTACAATACAATCCAGGAAATCAGAGTTAACCTGGACGTCACGCAATCACTAAAGCCAGCAAAGATACTGAGATACTCATGATAATGCATTAATTGTTTCCTATGTTTGTAGAGTAAATGTCAATACACTAAAATATGATATAATGTTACGAAATAAAACCTTAGTTTATACAAATAGTTAAAAACAAAGAGAAGAAGTTTATTTATTTATTATTTACGCCCCGAGGAGCTTTTATTATTAGGATTTTTATACACAGCAAAGTGTTAATTGTCTGTCGGTGATTTTAACTATTACTAGTTACACAGGTCACCGATTTAATAATCAGTATTTACCTTACAATACAGGAAATCAGAGTAACCCTGGATCAAGACAATCGATTGGGATTTTATTAATATTATTCCCGATCTCACAGTCGTAATAACCGATCAAATCAATTTTAAAATTCTTGACTTGAGTGGGATTTGAACCCATGACCACAGTATTTGTAGCCACGCTTCTTATCCCCTGAGCTATTACGCTGTTATTATTTTACTACAGTCATAATATCAATTAGTCTTTGCTCAAATCACAACATGAAAAACGTGGTCCACGTGAGTCGCGTTGAATTACATTGTTTACCTGAAATTTCAATAAATATTATATATAGGGTATAAATCAGGGTTTCCTAGGCGTGCGTCGCCGTAAACGTACACCGCAAAGATGGTAATAGAGTTGCTTTTCTGTACTTTGGATCGGTTTTTTGTTATTTCGTGCCTCGTCCGAGGCTCAGACGAGGCACTAATCAACAAAAAACCAATCATAAGTGTAGCTAAGTAACTCTACTATCGAATTTACGCTGTACATTTACGGTGACGTATGCCTGGGAATCCATAACTTTATAATCCACATTCACAAGGAACTGATATGCAAAATTCTCCAGTTAATTTAGGTACTAGTATTGGATTAATCGAATTAATGGTTTTGAATTTGTCTTACTTTATTTACGTGTATATGGCTTAGAGATTTATTAATTTAATATATTATTGTAATTGTGATATTTTTACTACAAATCAACTGTAATTAGACATTTGTACTTTTTAACAATTAATTCCAAAACCAATTAATTTTTACAAAGAAAATAAGGTTTTTTTAAAATTAATTTGATAAAGAATGGTTTTTACTAACATCATCTAATAATTATTATGTCACGTACATACACTCGCGAATGTTAGTATATGTAAACGAATAGCGAGTGTATGGATGGCACATTCGCCAACATTTTCCATGGTGAGTGTGTGGTGAATTTTTATTACATTAAATCAAATATTTAAATACCGATCATTGGATTCGCGTAATGTGTAATATTGCGATTAAATATTAAATTGGATTCTCACGAACATTCGCACGAATGTGTTCGCATGAGTGTGTGGAAGCACCATTGTAATAATCGATTCTGTGAAATCAGAAATAGTGGACTGTGTTAATGGAATCAATAGCAAATCAGATAATATTTCCCATCCCGTTATTATATAATAATAGAATGTATAATGAACTATATAAATTTGGAGTTCAAAGAAGTATTTGGGATGGTGGAAATCTTTTATAGATGTGCAGGTAAGAATTCATGAATAAGGCAATGGTTGAGCTGAAGCTGCCGCAATCAGCCACTGGTTGCTTTCTATTTATTTTCAGCATTTTCAAGCTGAAATAACTGAAACCGACCGGAAGGACCACCTTTTAAAATGTTTATTCAAAATCAGAGCCATTTCGACAAAATTATTCCGTCCGCAAATTATACTTTTTAACTTGTATCAATCAAAACATGACAATTATACATTTAAATTATGGAATGTAAATTTATTTGCGGGGGAAAATTTAAGCTTTATGACTTGGTTTGTTTTGAATAAAATTTAACAAAAACTACAAAAATAGAAATTTTGAAAAAAATATCTATTGAATTTTAGAAATTGTCTAAGATAAAATCTAAATATAATTGAGATGCTAGGTGGAATAAGGGCGCATACAGAAATTTAGAGTTTATTTATAAAGGTCGCTTCACGGAAAAGGATGCCCCTTTGTCGACTGTAATATTAGAAGATTGGGCAAGTGGATGATAAATATGAAGATGGCGGACCAAGCAGATAGGTTTGGCAGAGGCAACACAAATTTTATCACTCAGAATCGTCTGCTTGGTCCGCCATCTTGATATTTATACATCCAGATATCTGGGATTCTTATCTTAGATCCTTCTTTAACCCAGCTTAGCTTTAATTTAAAAAATACCTATTTATTAGTACAGTTTCTTTAAATTTATTGTTTATTCGTTTATCCACACTATTTTGCATTAGTAAATAAAATAAAGAGCAGGGATAAAATGTATTGAATAAAACATGGTTTTATTATTCTGAGTATTCAATGGGTCGACGATGTGTATAAATAATAATGTTTTTGTAAAAAAACTCAATACGGCATTTGACATCAATTAACAAAACCGTCGCTCTTCGCTAATTCGATTTCCGAATCGATTATATGAAAAGCTTTTACAGTTTTCAGTTCACAACAGTACAGTGTATATAGACGCGGCTAATTGGTGTACGTGCAGTGGAAATAGGAATGCTGAAAAAGCTGAAAAGAGGAGTCATTGTTTGTGTGTGTATGCCTGAAAAACGCCACGGGCGAATCCTTCAACTCCAGAACTGTTTTTCAACAAAACACTTTGCCTCGAATGCAAAGGCACCAACTTTCAAGTGGTTTCCAGTGAAACAAAGGCAAAAAAAAAATTAGATCGCGAGATATTTGAAAATAATTTCCGGCTCGTGTTTGCTTTATATCGGCGAAAGTGAATAAATTAAAATAATATTTTGAGCGGCTGTGATATTTTAAGCGCTTATCTTTATAATGCTCTGCTTGTTTGCGTAAAAATAAAGCAAGAGCATGCATAAAAGTGCTCAGCGTAACTGAATTTCCGTTTCTCGTTTTGGGAAAATGCAATATATCTCGTAGTATGAGAGGACACACTGACTGTAACAGATACTGTAACTGTTACAGTTACTGTTATCAGCATTACTGATATGTCCGACGTCGTACTGGACGATGATTTATGCCATTCGTTCTCTAAATACTTCCAATATTTATACCATAAAATCATAAAAGTCCAGCGTTATTGAGGTGCGATCACTCAGAGCAGCAGCTCAGGTTAGATTAGAAACTTAATAGCTATTTTAAAGCAGAAATATATTATTTTATAGTATTGATCAAAAATATCAATTCAGGCTAGATCTGCTATTTTGGATTGCAAGTTGAATACTCAGGAGAATATTAAGGGCCAGTTTCTTCAAATCGTGTATTACGTGGCACAGATTGTACGAATCTCGTGTCATTTACAAATATTCCGTTTCTTCAGCTCGTGTTAAAGCTTTAGCCGAAGTGTGTATCGAAAGCATTCAAGAGAAGCAACGCGTTCGGCATGAAACGGGAATGGAGAGGGAAATATAACACTAGCTCGAGATTTAGCTACAATATCTGGATATCGACGAGCTAGGATTTGACAGTTGGTAGCACGAGCTATATCTTGCAAAAACGCATTGGCGCGTTAATCGCCGAGTGACACTAAGTTTAACACCAGTTGAATAAACCGGGCCTAAAGGGGGAAATTCGTGAAACTGAAACTAAATATGTAGTAAAAGCCTTTATTATTTTCATACCGTTTTCCGTTAATTATCAAGTTTTCTCGAAATTCTGAATAAATTTTTAACAAGCGTAACTAAAAAGCCATGTTTTTTATTATATCTAGAATCAAGAGCACTAGATTTTCCAAAATGGAAATTATTAAATTGTTTACTTTATGTAATTTTAATGTATTTAAGAGTACCCGAGGCAATAGTATATTTTGTTAGTACACGTTTTTCGAACAATATCTTTAATCATTTCAACTCATGTTTTTTATAATATTATATCTAGAATCAAAAGCACAGAGGTATGTTTATATTATTTTTTTGATAAATTTGAATTTATTTATTGGTTAATTTTTTTAAAAAGTATTATTGCATTTAAAACTGTAAATATATAAATCATATTCACTCCCAACTGAAAAAAAATTGGATGTATTACATTTGTGCTCTTTACCATCGATATATACTTGAATTAGCTAAACATATTTTGAGATACCGTAAAAAAAAAGGTTTTTATTTATTATTAATTTAAAAAAATCCTTAATCCCTAAAGTACATGCGCGACTTAACTACCGTGTACTTAATAGAAATAGCTGATTCTAAAACGTTTTTTAATTATTTTAACTTTATAGCAATATCATAATATCCCCTAAAATATTCGCAGTTAGTTCAACTCCAGATATTATATCGATGGTAAAGAGCACAAATATAATACGTTCATATTTTGTAAAAATAAACTTTTAATTAATAAACAAATTCAGATCAAACAATGTACATACATATATTCCACTGTGCTCTTGATTCTAGATATAATATTATAAAAATATGACTTTTCAGTTAAGCTTGTTAAAAAATGTATTCAACATGTTGAGAAATCTGTGTTCATAAAAAAGTCAACGATATTAAAAATATTGTTCGAGAAACTTGTATTAACAAAATAAACTATTGCCCCGGGCTCCCGAAAAAAAATCCCCTCTTTTTATAACGGACTGTATAAAGATAAAATGCCGTATTTATTGCAAAAAAGGGAAGAAAACAAATACACAATATGAGTATAAATCGACACGGAAACATGGCAGCGCGTGTATTTTTATTTATTTGTGTGTATTTTTTTCTTATAATTTAACATTTGTTTGTTTTTCGGGAATAAAGCGACCGGAAAACGGGCATTTTCGGACCGGAATGGCGAAATTAAAAGGAAGTTCGCCGGAGCGTGTCAACTTTTGTTGTTTGAAATTAAGTGAGAAAAATATCGTGGTTAATTTGGAAATGTAACTAATATTTATATAATACTATTAATTTAAGCATAATATCTCACTTAGAAGCACTCAGATAATATCAAGTCGCTTTCCAGATACTATCAAGGGATGAATTACTGTCTGTCAGAAAGTACGATGAGTCTTGCGGGATGTTTATTAAATTCATACTAATTTGCATTCATTAGAATACAAATAAAATTAATTATTATACGAAAATGAGTGAATGAAGCGGATGATGAATTCCTTACTCATTTAATACATTCTATTATTGGTTTTGGTTATTTATGGAAAATTATTACAAAGACCTAATAATTTATTGTTGTTTGTAATATTTATATACCAGCTAATAGCTCAGGATATAAAACATATTATGAATAATATTGAAAATCCCGATCGATCGTCTCGATCCAGGTTTACTCTGATTTCCTGTATTGTAAGGTAAATACTGATTATTAAGTCGGTGATCTGTGTAACTAATAATAGTTAAGATCACCGATAGGTATAAAAATTTTTTTTTTTTTTTTTTTGATTTATATTTTTGAGTACCCTGTCTAAAGACATCTTACTCGTCGTCTGTTGTCACATTGTCTTGAGGGTTGGTTGTCCAGTGACGACTCAATCCCGGCGTTGTGTTTAGGTTATAAGTGTTCGAGTGTTCATACTTGTTTTATCAAGTAAACACCATTGTCAGTCCTTGAATCTTGCTGGCAAGTCAAGTTGTCTGTATTTTTGTAGACGTCTTGCGTAGTCTACGGTCAATAGATCCCTCGCTAGTACGTTCGGGTGACTTTTTAATCTACTTTGGTACGTTTCGCTGAATTTCTTCAATTCTTCGCGTACTGTCATTGTTTTAGAGTCCTGTAATAGGACCCAGTTGGGTACATACCATGGAGCATTTAAAATTGCTCTCAGGGTCTTGTTTTGTAACCTGTCGATACTGCTGATATGAGTATCCTTAGCTGTCCCCCACAGTTGACATCCATATGTCCAAATGGGTTTGATTATTGCTTTATACAGCAATAGCTTGTTTGTAAGTGTGAGTTGGGAATGTCTGCCAATCAACCAGTACATTTGTCTTTTTTATGTTCCATTTGAAGTCTCTTTGTCTTAATGTGTTTTTGCCATGTTAGGCTTCTGTCAAGGTGTATACCGAGGTATTTAGCCGAGTCTTCTTGTGGAATATTTTTCCCACCAATTTTCACTGGTGGACATGTCTGTTTTTTGTTTGTGAATGTCACGTGTGTCGATTTGGTTTGATTTACTTTAATTCTCCATACTTCAAGCCATTTCTGTATTGCGTCAAGGTGTTTCTGGAGGAATTGTGAGGCAGCTGTTGGATCTTGTCCGAAGCGAGTATGACGGTATCGTCAGCGTATGTAGCCAGTGTTGTGTTGTCGGTTTTTGGGAGATCGTTTGTATATATTAGATACAGTACAGGACCTAGTACACTCCCTTGCGGTACTCCAGATCTTATGGTATTAAGATTTGAAGTTTCGTTGTCATATTTAACAAAAAACTGTCTATCGGTCAAGTACGATTTGATAATATCATACATGTTTTTGGGCAGTTTTCCTTTGATTTTATAAAGCAGGCCTGGGTGCCAGACTTTGTCAAAAGCTTGACTGATATCTAAGAATGCTGCTGAACAGTAGTTTTTTTCTTGTATGGAGCGATCTATGATCGTCACAACTCGATGAACTTGTTCAATTGTCGAGTGCGCTTCTCTGAAACCGAATTGATGATCAGGGATCATGTGTTCTTGAAAAAGTATTGGTTTCATGTTGCGCAGTAGAATTTTTTCAAATATTTTGGAAAATATTGGCAGGAGGCTTATCGGTCGATATGAAGTGACTTCTTCGGGTGGTTTACCTGGTTTAGGTAGCATAATAATTTCTGCTATTTTCCACTGTCTAGGGAAGCTACCCATTCTAAGTATCGCGTTAAATATTATGGTTAGAAA
The DNA here is from genome assembly GCA_022606485.1 of Agraylea sexmaculata. Taxonomy (NCBI): domain Eukaryota; kingdom Metazoa; phylum Arthropoda; class Insecta; order Trichoptera; family Hydroptilidae; genus Agraylea; species Agraylea sexmaculata. The sequence continues at coordinate 93,111 of JAGTTH010003906.1, read as the reverse complement.
TCTTAATCCGATATCTGGCAATTCTTTGATTATCTTCCCGGTAATCATGTCATGTCCTGGCGCTTTTTTTGCGCGTACTTCATATTTTATAACATGCTTGACGCATTGAAGTCCAATTTTGACATAATAGTTTTCTTTATGTTCCGTACTATCTAATAAATTATGAATGTGACTTTCTTCTTCAGGGGAACACATCCTTTCCGCTGGTGTAAATACTTCCTTGAGATGTTTCGCAAACTCGTTTGATTTCTCTCTTGTAGTTTTTGCCCATTTATCGTCAGCCGTTTTGATGGGCGGTATGGATATTTGGGGCCGTTTTAGTTTTTTTGTAGCTTTCCATAGAGAATAATCTGTAGCGTCGGTTGCTGTAAGACCTTCCAGATAGGATTGAATCCCTTTATTTTTCCATTCACATAGGATATTTTTAATATCTCTTATTGCTTCGTTCAGTTTTCTCTTGAGTTCCTTGCTTCGAGTATTTTGCCATTCTTTACGAATGCGTCTTTTTTCATGTATTTTTTCCTGAATCCAGCGGGGAAAATCATCTGTTGAGTGTGGTTTTTTTGACATATTGGGCGTGGCTTTTTTCACTGCGGAATGAATTTGATTTTGAAAGTGAATAACTGCGGTGTTAAGTTGGTCTTCTGTTTTCAATGGTATATCACATTTCAAATTTTCATTTAAGATATGTCTAAAATATTCCCAATCTGTGTGACGGTTACCGAGTGTAAATTTACTGGGTTTGATAATTGGTTGTAGCAAGCTGTATTTAATAATAACAGGTGAGTGATCTGATGACAGATTGAGGCAAGATTCTGCGCTCAGTCTTTCGATTGGAATTCCTTTCACTACGCAGAAGTCTATGAGGTCCGGTGTTTTTCTTCTATCTGTAGGCCAGTATGTTGGTTCACCAGTCGATAGATGAGTCAACTTGTTGTTTGCCATACTTTTATACAGTTCTCTCCCCCTGGGTGTGGCCAGTCTAGACCCCCATTGTTGGTGTTTGGCATTGAAGTCCCCACCTGCGATGAATTTATCCGCTTCAAGTGTTCTGAAGTAATCGTCAAAATGTTCTCGTTTAATCGAGTGTTTGGGTGGGCAGTAAATAGCCGATATATATACATAATTATTTGTATCTCCGACAGCAATTGTGGTTGCTTGGAGAAAGTCTCGATCATATTTTTCAGTGAGATGATGTCTCACAGTGTTTTTAATTATCACCGCTGTTCCGCCATGCGCAGTTCCATCGGGGTGATTCGTCGTATATATAGTATACATGGGAATTTTTATGTAGCTTTTTTCGGTAAAGTGTGTTTCCGATATAAGCATTATGTCAATGTTTTTTTCTTTTAAAAATAATTTTATTTCTTGGCTATGTTGTCCAAGACCGTTGGCGTTCCAAAGACATATTTTCAATAATGGAATCATTTTTTATTTAGGACAAGAGCTGCCATGATCTGTGTCATGTTGTCCATGGTTTTCATGACAAGTTCAATGAGTTTGTCCATTTTAATTATTAAATTATTTATAATATTGTCTTGTGGTTTTTCGGGAGTTGGCTCGATATTTTTGGTGGCTTGAGCATACGACTTTGGTATGTCATTGGTTTTGAAAGTTGTAGTGTTAGTCAAGTTGTTTGTCTGTTTTGAAATTATTTTCTTTCTTAATACGGGGAATTGGCTTGTTTGTACCTTTTTGCGTGTTTCGCAACCTTTATAATTTGCCGGGTGATTCCCGTTGCAGTTGACACACTTCACATTGTTGTCTCTTGTTGTTCTGTTGCAATCAGTTGTTGCGTGCTCACCTGCGCACTTTACGCAACGCGGAGTCCTGTTGCAATATTTCGCGGTGTGTCCGTATCTTTGACACTTTTTACATTGTATGACCTCTTTTTGAGGTCTTGGTGGCTCGATTACGACTTTACACCTAAGTATGGTGTCAATTTTGAAAATTTCTTTGTTATTCTCTTTTTGTCTCAATTCACAAAGAAACATAGGCAGTGGGGTTTTGTTAGTTTTTTGCAACATGTTTGTTATTTTGATAACATCATGGCCGTGACTTGCGAGCTCTTCGCTTATTTCGGCGATATCTGCCGTGTGGTGAAGGTTTTTTATTATAGCCTTATATGATCGGCTTTCTTTCGTCTGATACGAATGAAACTCGGTATCTCTATTTTTTAAACCTGTGATTACAGGTATATATTTTTCAGACTTAGTGATCTGTATTTTTACTTGGGTTTTACCCAGCTGTTTAATGTAGTATGCTCCTTGAGCTACTTGCTCTAAGAAGTCTGTCAGTGGTTTTATATTCTCTACTGCGTGCACAAATATAGGTGGTGGCTTTGGCGTATTTTTGCCAATCGCCTGCTCCTCTTGTTTGTCTTCTAATTGTTGAAAGCGATTTGCTGTTGGAACAGCAAGCCAGTTCTTATTTGGGCATGCCTGTTTGGCTTTACTGGCATTCTCCGGACTGGATATTCTCTTTGTTTTTGTCGGGGCTTTGATCCAAGAATCTAGCGTATTTGTAGTCGATGCGGCAACAGGAAATTGATGATCCAGTTCCATTGTCTTGTATATAGTGTGGAGAAATTACAGTGTAATATAAGTGAACAGTATGATACCGGACAGGAGAAATCGGAGCAAGACCGGTTTGGTGGTTGTGTCACTTGTGCACTCGTCACTTTCGAACTTGCGACACCATGCGGGAGCACTTTACTATACGTCTTTACTCAACGGTGGTATACACGCAACTGGTATAAAAATAAAAACAAAATTTGTGCATAAACTTCTTAAAAAAGCCAAAAATAAATAAATATATGGAATTTCACGCTTTTTTAATATTGATTCCTCAAAAGGGATTAATTTATGATTTGGATTTATTAACATTCTCAATTTATGAAATTACATATATGTATATTGTTGTTATAACAATTAATGAAATTAATGTCCAATAGCTCTAAATGCATTTTTCTTTATTTAATTAAATATAAATACTTGTTTTTAACAGAGCACAAAAACTAAAAAAAAACGTATGAAATAAGAAAAGTAAAGTGTAGAAGATAATCATTTATACGCTTCCATATAATTTCGCTCCTACACAAGCCATTTAGGTGGCAGAATTGGTGGAAAAGATATCAACCATATGCGGATATTCGTTTTCGTCTTTATTTAATAACCAATAATTTCACAAAAATGATGGATTCCTATTAAATGTATTTTTTATTACATAAATACATATATAGGTAATATTAAATTGAATCTTTTAAAAGTTTTGATATTATGATATTTATACTGAGTTATATAATATTGAGAAAATTAATAAATTAATAAATTATTACAATTTTTATATATTTTTTCACTTATTATTGCGATACCCTACCACCCCTAAAATATTATCATTTAGCTTAAGTCCACCCTGTATAGATTACGAATTATTTTTATATATTCCACCTCAAAGTAACACCCACACGTTGCCTTTTATCAACATTTTTACATTATATTATTATTCATATTATAAGGTCATAATATTTCGTCTCTTGCGTAATATTAAGGTGATTCTGCGTAGGTGACGGCATCGTTCGTGTGATATTTTTATATTATTTTATGTAAAAATATTATATTTAATGCGATTTCCCATACTATAAAGTCATCCCACATACAGCATTTGATGGGTAGTAATTTTTATATTTTATTTGGGTTGTTTGTTATTGAGAGGGTGCGTGTCTCTTTCCTTTACCTATATAATACATTTTTTATGACCGGAATGTGACGAGGTGCCGTTTCAGGTACTCTTTTCAGGATTCACACATACATATAAGGCTTTTACATTTGTATTACATCCTGTATTCAAAGGCCTTTGATATTCTAAACGGACATTTTAAGTGAAAAAAGAGAAAAAAGTAGAGAAAAAAAGACTTTATCGCACCATTTAGTGCTTGAGATCAATACGAGGAAATCATATATTTTATATTATTATACCACAACCAAACACCTTCAAATAAATTTATTCACTAATTAAAAATGTCAATTTTTTTAAATATTTAAATTAATAACTATGAAGGTATTTTTTACATATAACTACAAATAGGTAACGTAACATTGTATAGAAAGGAATGCATAAAAAGAATAGTCCTTTAAAGAGAATGAGTATTCATCCAGTGATTACAACCAATCAGATGCGTTTGCGGGTTTCTTCTGGAAATTGTGAAACTAAAATTTACCCTACATTTTTGCGAAATTTTGTTTACTCAATGCTTTTACAATTTGTTTCCACAATGTTGAGCAAATGTCAAATTTTATATATTTTCAGTGGGGAGGTATTTAATTGAATATTTTTATTACGATATGACCAATCACAACCGTTTACGGTAAGCTAATCAAATTCAAATTTTAAGTAATATTTTTAGTAAATTTATGAAATGAAATAAAATAAAGTGGAAATTACAAACTTATTTCATTAAATAATTATGGAATTCCATTAATACTCAACGGGATCAATGATTTAAAGAATTTATAAAAAATAATACACATTCTTAAATTAACAATATTTTTACACGTCTTCTTAGGTTAGGTTAAAAATATTAATGTTATTTTTAATTGATTTGAAAAATATAGAAATCAAATATTTTGTAGTTTTTTGGTTTTTATTTTGCAACATGGTTTCTTATACTTCATGTAGTTTTTATCAATGCAAAATGTTGTAAGCAATTAAATAAGCTCTCGGCAGTAATGTAAGTTGGTGTTTAGTGCCTTCAGGTATTCTCATTCAAATTGGTTCTTATATTGGATGAGGAAAAAGGGATAAAATGTCCGATCAGGAGTGAATTTAAACGGAGGGTGTTTTTGTTGTAGGCGTCGTTGTGATGCTGAAGTTATTCTATCGGATTTCACACCGCTTCTTCTGGATATACAATACTTTGTATTCCAACAGTGTGGACACTTTAAGCCCTGTACACACTACTGGTATGATAAATATTTAAAAAATAATATATCGTATTAATATGACATCGAATATAAATGTGAATTCCATTAAAAGCGGTTAGAATGTATGATAACAACCTAAGTATATTAAATCTCAAGATTCCACTGTGTGAAAGTAACTGGCCAAAATTTAACTTCCCCTTTCTGTTTCTTGTTTCTATTCTAATGTAATAATTTTTATCTGTTTAAATGGTTTGTAGAGTGGCATAAGTAAATTCGGATGCTATTTTAAGTATAATGTTGATAACATACATATTTCCACTATTGGATATAATTCAAAATTATCCAAATATGATAATACAAAACTTTTTTAAATTTTTCAAACAAATATAAATTTAGACTGCCAATTACCATTTCAAATTGTATTATATTATCTACGTATATGTCTGTTTTGTTTTTATTTTTATTTAATTTTAAGTATTCATGAAAATTATCAAAAATATTAGGTTTTTGTGATTATTATTATTAAATTATTGTAATATAATAAAATTTTAATTAAAAAAAAACGAATGATTTTCATATTAAAACAATTGAAAACACCACTATATTTCTTGTAAAGTATATTTAATAAAGAAATTATAAAACAACCCAAATGATACAGGAGAATTTTGTTTAGTAAAATATTTTGAAGATGAAGAGATTTATTTAATTTCATATTTCTTAATTAAATCCCAAAGACGCATTATTGTAAAAATGTGCGATTTTTTAGTTTAGCTTTAGATAGAATTTTTCAATTCATATTATTAATAATGGTTAAATGAATTTCGTAGTTCTAAATTAACTAAATACTACTTTAAATTACAAAATACTAAATAATTAAATAAATGGCTTCATTATGGATATATTTCACTTTGGTTCTTATCACATTTTCTTTATTTCGCATATTTGAAATAGTTTGACTGAATCGAAATGCGCTTACGCCGCCAATGCAAAAAGGGCTGTAAAAATATATATATTTTTAATGAATCACTACATTAAAATTATGATAATCTCAATAAATAACTATCTGGCTATATTATTAATATATTTAAATTAAATTTTAATTAAATCTTGCGGTGAATGTTAAAAAGCGCGTGAATATGTTACGGTTAATGCATGGAGTAATTATTCAAATTATTTTTTAAATAAATATCGTGACGCCTTCCCTATTGACGGGAGTCCCTTTATAAGTGGTTGGCCAGGCCACCTTGGCCTTTACGGGAGAATATAGTAGAGATGGTTTCCCAGGCCACCACACAGCAATGAGTACTTAAGATCTAGTTTGCTAAGCTAGATCTACCAAGTGACTCCGGTGCCGTGAATCGAACCCGGGAGTCTTCACTCACGAATCCGTTACACTAACCACTGGGCCACAAGGCGGCTCTAATTATTTTTTATTGCAGTATAAATAATATTTTCACGAAACCCTTTAAAACTGATTAAAGAACCACCCTTTATAAGGTGTATCCTTAAAGTGGTGATAAATAGTGTGAATGGTGCTTTATATGGGTGAGTGTTGAGAGGTCCTCGCAATAGTAGAGCAGAGTCTTTCTATTGGTCCTTCCATGATTGGCTCACGTCTTCGTATAGATTAACTCCAGATTAAAGTATCTTTCACGGTATCCCAGTACAGCATTCTGGACTCCCGATCCGAGACACGTTTCTATGTTTCTATTGGGAACATGTTATCCGCCCTGATGAGTTTGTTAGGAGCGATCCAACAACTTGCGGCGCCGACACTTCTTATTATCTATCATACCAACTTTTATATGCTTTCGATTACGTGAACATCTCATATCGGTTGCACAACTTCTTCGTACTTTCGATATTGAGTTGTTGTGCTATTCGGTTAACTTCGACATCGACACTCTTATTAAATAAATACACTGAGCTCATTCAATACTGATTACACGCTCGGGTTTTAATCTAAAATATGTGATAGTACAGATAATATAGGAAAGGGTTGCCAAAGTATAACCTTCGTATAGAATAGTAATCTAAAAAAGAGATGGACTTAAGTCCATCCAAAGCGCCCAATCCAAATACTATTGTCATATTATTTCTTCATACACCTTACTTTATTTTTTTATATACATTCTATTAATACAATTTATACAAACATTTTTTTAAATTATAGTATTATATATATATATATATATATATATATATATATATATATATATATATATATATATATATATATATATATATATATATATATATATATATATATATATATATATATATATATATATGTACATTTCATCGTTTACCTTTTTTATTACTATTGTTTTGTCTATAAAAAAGCTCTTCTGAGCGTTTATATGGAAATAAATAAATAAATATTGGCAAAATAAGTTTGTTATTTAAAAATATTCTAAATAATAGAAACGCTTTGATTTTTCGAGGATTTAAGTTGCATTCATTATCTAAAACTAAATAACAATTAATAAAAAAAACTCTCCGGAGTGTAAAAACAATATCGTCGGATTTCTTTGCATACTGAGTAAGTCGATTTTGACAAATTTTACAAGAGACAAAAAAATTATTTCAGGCTGAAAGTTGAGACTTAAAAATCATAATTATTTTTGTCTACCCACATATTGATAAAAAAAATTAATGACTTATGATTGTTTTCCCATACTTTTTATTATTTAATATTAGGTACTCTCATGGCAAATAAAAAGGTATTTCAATATCTTATGTAAGTTATAGGTAAATATTTATACATATATTCTGTATATAATATCCAAACTATGTAAAATTCAAATTAAATACAGAAATTGTAAAATATATAAGATTTTTCAAGTATGTATATATGTATATATATAGGATAGATTTAAGTTTATTTATTGTGTTCAAATGAATTAAACCATTTATATATATAACAATTTCTCCCACATTACAGAATTAAAAAAAACCCATTAGATTGCATTAAAATCAAGTATTTATGAGTTACAGAGTCTGCAAAGAAAGCCGACGATATTGAGAATAATTTTTTTATACAAAATCTCTGTACAAATAAATTTTTAAACGACCTCTTAGAAAAAAAAAGCAAATTAAAAATAAAACTAAGTAAATAACTGAACATTTTTAATAAATACTCAGGACTAAAATAAATGATTTAATATTTTATTTTCTTCTATATTCATATGAACATTATGAATTTTATTTTATGATATGTAAAAAATCAGATATTTTTTTGTATATAATGTAAAGGTGCGATTGTTTATTAAACCTATTATTAATTATATTTTAAATATTTATACTGAATTAATATAATTTATACAAGATGTTGGTTGATTTTTTTTAATCACATATAAAATCTGATAACATATATAACCTAACTTTATTTTTTTGTAATTGTTGGACACTAAGTAATAAACTACTCAATAAAGAGTTCAATGCACGATTTATGTGATGGATGACAATTTTGTATGGTATTCTGAATAATATTAAGTGGATTTTTAATTTTTTTACTAGAACTGTAAAATAGGGCATACCATAAATAGATTTATCCAGTTTAGTTGAAGTTTGTCACCATAATTTAAGGAGAGTGTGAGAAAGATGGAGTAGTGTCGGCAATTAGGAGTTTCGCCTTTGCAAAGTGGGTGGTCCTTTATTTCTCAGTGGACTGCTGGCAATTTCCCTCTGATATATAAGCCTTATCGTTACTATTTAACGACTATTAAAAGTTTCAGCCTGCCAGCAAAATTCAAACACAAAACTCAAGCCGAAAAGTCAAAGCGAGTGTAGAAGTTAAACCGAAAGAATACCCAAAGTTCCACGGTCGAACGGCTGAAACACGAAACCCTCTAATAATATAATGGGCCAAAAGTAGGGGCTCTGTTTTCCAAATATCACTCTGAACTTGAGAAATGTTCTTCGACTTAATGTAAAATGTTTGCGAATGTTGCTGCATAACTCAATATTATCAAACACCTTGGATCGTTTTTAAAATCGACCGTTTCCATTAAACTTTGTACTATTTTCGAGGGTAGGAAACCTTTCAGGTGTTATTTCCTTAATCGATTTCTTCGCACCGCAGATTCCAAATCGACTGAACTAAATGTGTTGGAATTGCTTTCCAAACTCGAAAGTTTTCCGGTCAAGAAATTAATTTAGACTCATATTTAGATTGAAAAACTCGCATGCAACCATTAGACAAAGAAAATTGACTGTGTATCGGAAAAAAGGATGTTTGAATGCAGAGGATAAAAAAGTGCACTGAACCAATAATATAGACACGTTGTATTTTTAAAAAGGGCAGTTAATTAATTATTTTATAAATATAGTAAACTAATTATTTATATATTATTATACTTGTGTCTTAATTTTGTCCCAATGACGAATAAATAGTAACAAAATATTTTTTTCCTAGATAAACATTAATTCAAGTAAGGGGTTAAATCACCATAAATAATATTTCCCTACATTATTAACAAAAAATGCTTACTTAATTATAGTGTAATGCTTAGTTAATTATAATAAATAATTAAATATAATATTAATCAAGTGTTAATTGTTTTAAAAAAAAGTTCAAATACTCAATATAAGATAAGAATTATATTTAATAGATTAATTGCGGTGGACTTTTATTTGTATGATGTTATTTTACACACTGTCAAATAGTTTTTTGCACGTATTTTATGGAGAGTGTGTGCGTGCGGTGCGTGTGCGTGTACACCAATACTACCAAACTCTAGTCTATTCCTATACACATCATCTAGCACGACTCACTCTCATTACACTATAATATTGAATAGGCTCTAATATTTATAAACCATGGATTGTAAGATGAATACTGAGATTATTATAAAATCGGTGACCGGTTTAACTGTTATGGTTAAATAAATCTAACTTTTAACTTAACCTAATGTTTGAAAAAAGACATATCGTTTTTTTCAATATGCTTCATATACGATCAAAATAAACCGGTGAATTCTTCATTCATATGTACACTGAACTAAAGTTAGTTAAACAGTTCGAAAGACTATTGTGACTGGGAGATCTAGAATAAAATAGTGTTATTAGAGCGTGTGCGTGCGGTGCGTATGCGTGACTCACTAACACACTCTCATTTCACTATATAGTCCTTAATATTTATAAACCACCGTCTTTCCCCCATTTTTTCACAGATTTCCTGGATTGTAAGGTGTATACTGAGATTATTATATAATCGGTAACTTGTGTAACTGCAATAGTTAAATAAATATAACCTGACCTAACATTTGTGTCAAAAAAAGACACCTGTGTTAAAACATATAGTTTTTTTTCAATAAGCCTAATATCTCCAATGAATAATGATCATTTTTTACGATTAAGGTGTTTTTAATCACACTGTCATCTTTTTATTTTACAGTGTTTTTTTTTAAAACATATAATTTACTTTATTACATTTTGTCAATCACTACAGTTAATATTATATTTTAACCTTGAATTTATTCAATATAAAATACTACTTATGGATTATGGATGTAGTGAGAGTGTGTGCGTGCGGCGCGTATGCGTGTATACCAATACTACTAAGCTCTAGTCTATTCGTATACACACCATATTGCACGACTCACTAACAGGCTACCGTATTGAATACCGCCCAATGATTCAATTCAGGTATTATTTGAAGGTTTGTTAGAAAAAAATATACATATCGTTTTTTTTTTTTTTGCTTAGTGTTGGAATAATGGATTAGCAATCCGATGGCATGGGTTCGAATCCCTCTAAAGTTGGTTTGCAGTATTTTGCATGTGTTCGTGGGACAAAAAATATATAAAGGGTCATTTGTTCGTGCATTAGTAAAGACGGTCGAATAAATTGCCAGTTTTTTTTGGTTGCAAGATCCAGCGGATGTTCAAAATATATTTTTAAACGTATTGGGTATTTAAAAAAAAATAAGGAATAAGTGAATATTACTTGTATTGTGGAAGTATGTATTATATATCCTGGAAGCAGGCACCAGATGTACGAACAGAGAAATGCAGGCGCTAACACAATATTGATTTTAAACAGTTGCGCTTCTCTATACACTTCTCTACCAACTAAATTGTGCATGAATGTATATATAAATAGTATGAAAAAAACAATAAAGAGTTGTTTGAATGTCTACGAGTGCATGGAGGGTGATTAAAGTCTATGCAGGCTTTGTATCTACACGGTTATGCAGAGACTATTTAAATCACTTAAAAAATATTAATTCATATTGCTTGACAGTAGAAACCAGTGAAACGATAAAAATAATATAATTTAAAGAACAATTGAGCATTTATAAAAAAACTAGGGTAATTTTAATTGAAATTTTCAATTTGTCAATGTTTTTTTATGTTCTGCTTGGTTTTTTAATAGGACGGTTATATTTGAATTTTGATTTCATTTTTGCTTCAAAGTGTTTTTTTTCGATTAGGAGGTAAGTATAAAAATAGCCGTTTCGAGATTTTAGATATGTATTAATTGTAGTAAAATAATTACATGAAATATTATTCTTCCATCTGGTAACACTGATGGTTGAAAAACCCGCACATACACACATACACATACCTTAGACAATTATATATATTATAATTGATACTGAAAGCAACGTATAATTTTATTTGGAAATTGTATTAAATGGATGCAGTTTAGTAGAAAGGAGTATGACCAATAACAGTTTAGCCAACCGATGAAATTAGTTATAATGAAATACGGATATACATTTTTGAGAAAGCCTAACCTTATTTTAATTATTCTTCATCAAATAAAAGTCCACCATTATATATAAACTAGGGTAATTTTAATTTTTTTATGTTCTGTTTCACATAAATCGAGAGTATGAACACATCGTGAGTTGAATGAAACTCAAGATATTCATATTAATAAATGTGGCTCAGTTTCAAAAAGTTTTAAGAGCACACAAAATTTCAATACTAGTACCCATTAAGAATTATTTTTCAACTGTACCTGCCCAAGGTGGTTATATATATATATATATATATATATATATATATATATATATATATATATATATATATATATATATATATATATATATACTCTCACTCTTTATATATATATTTAAAATTGCGCAGATGTTCAAGAAAGCGCTTAATTTCCATTACTTAATAGTTTGTATAGAAGAATACATGATATTCCATATAATATGTATATTTTACATTTTAATATTAATAATCGCTTTCAAACATTAAAAAGTTTTTGAAAATATAAACATTTAAATTAAATTTACTTAAAAGAGGTCAATGTTGAGTTCACGGTTATGGGACTTATTAATAATCGGCTCAGTATTCACATTACAATCTAGGAAATCAGAGTAGCTCTACATTATACCATCTCGCAATAAACATATTTGTAATCCCTTGAGTTATTGATTGATTATTAAGTTTATTTCAGAGGTTACATCACATTTTAAAGTATTTTTTTTTAATAATAAGACAAGTGATTCTTTGAAGCTTGTAGTGTATAACATGGTGGACAACCACATTTTTATTTGTAAGGATTTTCACGGTAGTTGAAAAACATCTTATGTAGAGTGTCAAATCCTTTACTCTCCTTTGGTTCTTTAGTCAATCCAACGTTTAACACAGTATAGTAGAAACTGTAGTTGAAGCATAAAGCCAGGGATTCGTTATTTAAGCCGTCTGTTATCGCCGGTGTGCGGTCTTCCCTACGATGTTGCATTGCTCTCTCCAAAGGCTTATTTATAACACTTTTACATGTATATATTATTACTACGCTATTAAATTACACGATTACATATATAAATATCTTTATTTAGTTTAAAAAAAGCTTATATCGCAGAAGGAACTACTCTATTCGAGTCAACGAACGGCGAGTTAACCAACAAACTGTGACTATTCTGTCCTAATGTTGAAGAATTTTTATTCACATAAATAAAATGATATTACATTTATCCAGTGTGACCTTTTACGGCCTTTTATGAGTTATTACCCTCTGAGCATGTCTCAAGGGTGACATTTACTTTAAACATTTAAGATATGAAAATTCACAAGGTCTTCCAGAACGATGAAAGATATTAATGAGGCGCTCTGAATTAAAAGGTCTCAAATCCAGTTTCGATTATATTCAAATATTTGATTGTATATTTTTCTCGATTTTATATAAGGACGTTTTAAAAAATACTGGATTTAGTAGCTTTTGATTCTGAGCCTCTCATTTTTTTCGCATGTATTCCTATAACAATGTTATTATTTCTTATACACATTTTCTTAAAACATTCATCAAATGTTTAAGTCGAGTGAAGTAGACGGTAAATTAAATATATAAATCGGATAAAAACTAAACAGGGAAAAAATAATGAGTAAGTATTAAAACATGGTATTCTACACAAGAATATTTATTTAAAAGAAAAATCCATTACCCGAGTATCTTTTGTTAAATGTGAAGTTTGTTAATTGAAAAATGAATACTGTTATTCATACTCAGAAATATTATCTTATAAACCTCCGATATAAAAACCCTAAATTTAAATTGTATGTATTTATGCACAAAAGTAAATGAAATATTCAATTTAAAGTGAATAGATATTCAAAAAGAGAGTGAAACGTGTTGGGGTGTCAAAATGTAAGAAAGTGAAAGGGGCATTTGGAACAATTACATTTACATTTAAAGTGGGCAAGAAATAAAATGTCTCTTATTATTAGGAAAAAGAGATTTCCTCTCAAGGCTTTGACGTAAATGTCTCACTTTCAACGTTTTTTATAGTTACACTCTTATCTCCAGATATTAAACTTTCGAATATATAGGACACTTATTAAAGAACTTTCTAATACATTTTTTTAAAATTTATCGACGAGTGATGAATAACATATAAAAAATCCGTTTTATTATTGATATTATCGTGAACGTAAATATATATTTTAATAATATCATAGTCACATTATATTAAAAACTAATATGGCACATTGAAAACGAATGTGGATGTACATTAAATAAAAGCCAAACCAAATGTTCAAAAAAAATCGGTTATTACGACTGGGAGATCGGGAATAATATTAATAAAATCTCGGTTGATCGTCTTGATCCAGGTTTACTCTGATTTCCTGCATTGTAAGGTAAATACTGATTATTAAGTCGGTGACCTGGGTAACTAGTAATAGTTAAGATCACTGACAGACAATTAATTAACACGTTGTTGAGTCTAAAAAACATTTTTTAGACTCAACAACTCTTTAAAATCATCTCAAAAAGCTCCTCAGGTCATAGATAAATAAATAATCTTTCAGGGTAACTCTTGTATATATATATATATATATATATATATATATATATATATATACTATATATATATATATATATATATATATATATATATATATATATATATATATATATATATATACTCTACTCTCTGCTCTCTCTATATATATATATATATATATATATATTGTATTCTTTCATTGTATTTTTTAATATAAACCAACCGAGTAATAAGAAAGGATTAATTGTGCCGAGTTAAGATGTGTCCAAAAAAAACAAAATTTGTTAAAAACCTTCACAAAATGCCCTTCATAAATAAATAAATAATCTTTCAGTCAATCAATCTTTTTTTATAATATTTTAATTGTAATTTTTTATCTATCCATTTTATCTCAAAAAGCTTTGTTTTATCGTTTTATCGCAAAAAACAATTTTTAACAATAATTAACAATATTAAAATTTGTAACAAATTCTCAAAAATCCCTCTGTGAGGTATAATATATAAATAAATGAAATATTTTATATAATATACTATTAATTAATATATTATAGTTATGATATTTAATTTGCGGCGGAAAAATACAACTGTTAAAAATATTTTTCAATATAAAATGCGCATTTCAGCCAAATTGATATTCCAGCACGCGGAAGTTTTAATTAACCAATCTGACACATTGTCACAAGTCAATACAAAAAAAAGTAATGACTAATGTGTTTTTTTACAAATGCAAATTAATTTCCATCGAATAATCGAGCTTTATATTTTATATACGTGCGGTAAAGAATAGAGTTAAAACTTTTACATGTCCATCCGATTGTCAATTAAGGAACTTTCATTCCCGAATTAAATTTGATATCAGTCAAATCAGAATAATTAGATACCTTCATTAAGGAAGCTTAAAATTAAAAATAAATTAGCAGCTAAATAGATCAGAATATTACTAAATAATATAATCTTGATCATGGAATAATTGTTGAATTAAAAAAAAATTGGGAAACAAATACAATCAATGAACTTATATCTATAGAAGTGTCATGCGTATTGTTTTAATACTACACCCGCATATTATAGATACATAGGTATATTTTGCATATGTGTGGGCTGTGGTCACCTGCAACACTGGTGTCCCCACCTGCACATTTAAACAATTAACAAATCTTAACAGAATTTCGAAAAAGGCTGTATTGTTTAATTGAAGACCTTGGTGGAAAAACAGTAGATGGATTAAATTTATATATATAAAAGGGTCATGCGTATTATTTTCATACTACATCCGCATATTATACATAGGTATACTTTGCATATGTGTGGGTTGTGGCCACCTGCAACACCGTAGTCCCCACACAAATATTTATATGAATAACAACCTTATAAAAATCCGAAAAAGCTGTATTTTTTAATTGAAGACCTTTGTGGAAAAATAGCAGATGTAATGAATTTATATCTATAGAAGTTTTATGCGTAATGTTTCTATACATTAGAACATGCGCATACTATACATATACTTGACACATACAACACTGTGACACATACGAGCTGTGACCACCTGCAACACACTGTAATCCCTAAAATCCGACACATTGATCTTTAGAGAAGCACTTTACTATATTAAGTGAAAAAATGTGTATTTTTATTAGAAAGATCGACAAGTGACATATAAACAGTACGAGCGGTAAAAGCAGCGCCCCCAAGCGAGTGTCATACGAAACATTTGGCGACAAATTCATCTTTGAGGTTTTTTAAAGCATTAAGCTCAATGAAAATAACCAATTCATATTTGTTAATGTGTACGTGCTGTCGGTGTAGTTTGAGCTTTAAACAATACAGAAAACTAAGAGGTCCTTGAATTTGTTAAAATATGTAAACCTTTATTTATGAATTATTTAATTTAGTTTCAAACCGAAAGCACGTACACACGAATTTTTAAATTCCGATCCGCATATCCGATTAATTATTGATTTTTATAAAATTCCTACGTAATCCGGTAGTAATTTACCTCATTAAATATTCATACTTTACAAATTAGAAGTGTATCTTGTACGAAATGAAATCCTTAACGATGGTTTATTCATAAAAGAACCCTTTCGTAATTTATTGAAGTGTTTTAAAGGAACAACGGCCATAATGATAAAGAACAGTTGAGTTTGTAACAGTCCAAGTTTACTATGTACTTTTACAACAACTTGACTACATTTACAGTCATAATAATTTAAACTGAACGAGGCACTCTTCGTTTAGAGCAAATTAAATATAATTCACAGTGAATCGAATAAATATGTAAGTTTTTGTAATTTTAAAAATACTACTGACGATGACTTTTTTGTTTTGTTAATTTTTATAGTAAAATTGGTTTGGGTTTAATGTACCTTAATTGTCATAAGTCAATATACAACATGTCTTTAATTGAACTTAAAAAATATTTTAAAGGATTTCATGTAATCCCAACACGAACACAAAATAAAAATGGGGCTTATTTTAAATTAAACTTATTTTTTATTATAACACATAATTTATTAATAATACAATATGACAGTTTGAGAATCTTCAGTTATTCTTAACGAGTAAGTATGATGTTAGTATCGTATGGCAATACTGATCACTTAATTTGCGTACTTTGTTTTATAATTTCTATTATGATAATATTAAATTAATTTAAAAATATTTCTAGACGTATTTAATAATGCATTTCTAAAAAAAATATATCGATAGACTCTATTTTAAAAATAATTTAATTAAAAATAATATAAACTCTCAAAATATAACCTTCATAAAACCATATATACCATCAAAAATCATTAAAAATTGAAAATATCAATTAAAAATAACCTATTATGTTTTTAAACAGATTGTCTAAATTATAAAAATTAACTTTTCTTAAAAAAAACCTGTAGTTCGTCATTCGTTCATACGAATTCAATTCATATAGATTCGTTTTCAAGAGCAGGTATGGTGTGAATTTTAGTGTAACTAAATATCAGAGAATTCAAATAAAATAATACAATTATGAGGTAATCTGTGCAGTGCACTAAAACTTAAAAAAATAGGTTTGTGCATTCACTTGCGGCTATTACATACAAATTTATTTTGCTATTTGGTAGAATGGGAAAATCCCGAAAATTGTTTGGAGCTTTATGACCCCAAAAAACCTGGTTTAGAAGTCACAATAATAGTTTCCTGTATTCCAGTTATAGCATTTATGAAACTACGCCATAATTTAAAAGGTAATGTTTTGCAAAACAATATTTTGTCAAATGAATTTGATCCGTTCTTTTATTACAGGCCGTGCTAATAATTCGCTCCGCTGAATTTCGTATATAATAAAGCACAAAGCATACGCAATATATTTTATTTTATTCCTGAAATGATACACAGGTTGTGTTTTTTTTATCATGGCTGTGTTGTAATGTCACATTTAGCGTGTTATAATAAAACCCGGCCCGTTTCATATTTTTCATTGCTTTCACACAACACCATAAATGTCCAAGAATGAATTATGATGAATGAATACAAATAAATATTATTCTTGCTGCACAAATTCAAAATACACTATTTCATATTTGAAAACTAACAATTTAATAATTTAAAAGTTTTACTGACAATAATGCATTGTATAGATTCTGAACTTTTTACAATAATTACAAAAAAAACTAAAACGACTGCCAAAAAAAAAATTAAATTCGAATACTTAAAACGAGTATATATAATTTTAATACTAGTTAAATATTTTCATATATAAAATATGTGCTGAATTGTTATCACTGCGACTTGGGATCTCCCGTAATGCTCTAGTGGCACTGCAGCATGACACAATAATATTATGTATATAAATAAATAAATAAATATTATTATTGCTGCACAAATTCAAAATACACTATTTCATATTTAAAAACTAACAATTTAATAATTTAAAAGTTTTACTGACAATAATGTATTGTATAGATTCTGAATTTATTAAAATAATTTGTAATAATAAAAAAAAACGATTAACAACAACAAATGATCTCAGTCAAATATAATACTTAATAATGTATAATTTAAATACTAGTAATAAATATTTTCATGTATAAAATATAAGTTGAGTACTGCATTATCATCACTGCGACTTGGGATCTCCCGTAATGCTCTAGTGGTACTGTAGCATGACACAATAATATTATATATATAAATAAATAATATGAATATCATGCTGTTGAATTTTATATTAAGGAGACTTCAATTATTAATATTTCAATTGATGAATTCTTAATTCTTCTTAAATTGTTCTTAACAAAAGGTCATTTCAAGCGGTGTTTATTAAAATATTTAAATTATTAACATAATTTTAATTTTTCATATTTTTAAATAATAATAATAAATCCATTTAATTATTATAGTAACACAGGCAACTAATAGGGCGGCTCTGCTTGTCAGTATTAAGATTAAAATACAGGACATCAGGATAAATCTCCAGCTCACAATATATAATAATAAATTAAAATAATATTATATTATGTCCTCCGACAGTTATTAAAATGACCCCCTTAAATTGTATCCTTTTTTAAATTTAATTCGAGCTATTTTTTAAATACTCGTTGAATGCGACGACATAAAAGGCATTGTGTGTAAATATTAATGTATTTTTATGAGCAGTCCGTATAATTGTGCAATGGTGAATTAACATCAACTCTCATATTATTATCATGACGTTGATATTATAAAACAGTATTATATAATAACAATATTATTAATGTGAGTTAATTGTTACTGGAATATAATGGTATTCAATTTGAAGAGGAGACATTGGCGGAAACAAATAACTGTATCTCGTACATTATTAGATTTGTGCGATAGTTTTAGAATTATTAACAATGGAAAACAGAATATGTATTTTGGGTATTTTTTTTTATTTATTTACGTTCCGATGAGCTTTTATTTTAGAGAGGAGGAGGATAAAAATTCTTGACTTGAGTAGGATTTGAACCCATGACCACAGTATATATATATATATATATATATATATATATATATATATATATATATATATATATATATATATGTGTGTGTGTGTGTGTGTGTGTCTATAGTTACTAATTCACAGAAATTTTCTTTTTAAATAATTTTTTTGTAAGCAATATACTGGAATATGTTTATACAATATGGATTCTCGTGAAGTTGAAATATTTTATTATAAAAAAAATATCGTAAATCGCCCTCTATTTTAATTTTATAAAATTATGTTTACAAAGAATTGGTATATTTTTCTGTTACTATTCAATTTAAAAAAAAAATGGATTTCATATAATATTATGAGCGGTCCAAAAGCAAACAAATCCTAGAAGTAATATTTTTATATACTTAAATAATTTTAGTTATACAAAGTCACCGACAAGGAAGCTCTTCTCAGAATTAAGACCGTATTTTTATTTATAGCTATTTAGAAATCGATCGAGGCTATTTATTTTTTAACGGCAAAAGAGGATGATCGAAAAATGTGATTGGTATTGATTTTAAGAATAAAATAAGATATATGCAGAGATGTGCCAAAGTCGAACGAATATTATAGTATTACACTAATAATGTAAAAAGGTACTCATATGAAAAAAATGAATCATTATAATCAACCGAACTCATGTCTCTCTCTGATCAGAGAAAATAGATAGTATTATAACATTCGTTCGACTTCGGAACATCACTGGTTGTATAACAAATTTGATTTGGAAAAGGATAAATTATAATTTGAGTATCACAACGGATCGGGTCGACCTCAAAATCGTCACAATACCAGTTAAATTATTACAAGCGATTCCTGTAAATATAATGAGTTAATTTTCCATCTCATACTCGTGCACACCGCAACGACCCCCAGCTTTTTTATAATATTTACCGTCTCGGAACTTTCCTCTTTATTTTCGTTGTGGTATTTGGTATGCGAGAAGGTAATACAAACATACAATATAAAATATATGTATATAAATATAGAGAGAGGGAATGGAGAAGAGCTTTGGCACCAAAACGTTTCTGTCCTAGACCACGAAGGAGCAAACATACCTGCTCCAGCGAAACTGGATACTGAATAATACAATGTTTAAACCATGTCTACAAAATATTATACAACACAATATACAGTCATGATTTTCAGCCTTCCAATGTGTAAACAAACAGGTAAACAGAGACCTGAAATTACACCTAAATGATGCTTAGAATTGCAAAGCTTTGATCGCCCGAATGCTTATACGCTAAATTCACACATTAGTTGGTATTTAAAGAAAATTAAAAAAAATATTGTATAACATTTTCTATTAGCAGAATGATTTTTATACTGAATGAGTCCCATATTATATTATTTAAACATTTTTAAGATGAAAAACTCATCATTATCAAAACAGAAAGTCACCAACAACGAAATAATTTGCCTGATAACCAAGTCCATTATTTAAAAGTAATATATCCATGCTTACTCTGATTTCCTGGATTATAAAGTAAATATTCTACGAATTATTTAATCGCTAGTTGCTTAGATTTTTATCGTGTGTGGACTTAAAATTATTTACTATGGAATTACTCAATACATAATTCGTAATAGGTTTACGCGCTTTTTTAACATTCACCGCAAGATTTAATTATTAATATCATATTTGATTAAAATAAAAATAAATAAATAATATAGCCAGATAGTTATTTATTATGTTTATCATAAATTTTAATAGTTATTTATTGAAAAAAAAATTACACCCCTTTTGCGTCGCTGCGTATAATACAACTGTAATAGTTCATACAAATATAACAGAGTATACTCCTTATTTTTTACATTTGTAGAGAAAATGTCAAACTTTAGATACACTCAGAAAGATAACTTACCAATTGTATTGATTGGTCACACCGCTAAACATTTGTGATAAGTTAGTTCGCTTCTGTGAGTGTTTGAAGATTGATATTTGTTTAACAAACAAAAGAAACAATGCAGGAATGTTCAGATTTAGGATTTTTAATATATACATATATTACATTTTTAAAAATTATAATGAACTAATTAATTATAGGCTTAATGTTGAGATATATTCTAATCGGGAAACTTAACACTAAAAGTTATTAAAGTTTTTAAAATTTAAATAAATCCTTTTCGTTGGGTTACGACTCATTTAAAAATACTTTCATCATCATGCAAAAAAAATGTCCACGTTTTCGCCCCTTATAATATTTTCAATTATGAAAAGCGCTTTAAGCCTAAGGCGGTTAAGAACTTAAGATGAGATAAAGGTGACAAAGGATTTTTCAATGTCGCGCCTTTACAATCGCTCTTTAAATTAAATTTTCAGAATTTTACAATCACTGAAGCCTTGACGAGAAGAAAAAAAAGACTCTTTTTGATGGTAAAATATCACAAGGCTATTTCGTTTTTTTTTATATTAAAAATCATGAAATTCCTGCATTGTTTCTCATGTACTTAGAGTAAATGCTAATCTTTAGAAACGCCCTTAGGTGAAATAACCTAATAATAGTTTGAATATTTTAGTTCTTATGAATTAATAAATTTCACAGATTGGGTTACATTTTACTGGCAAACATATTATTTTTGCCGATAATAATAATAATTTGTCCATTAATATTATTAAAAAAAATTTTAATGAACCCAAACTGAGCTATTATTATACAATTATAATATCGGTGACTTTGTACATATATATCTGACTGTAATTATTTTTTAATTTCGAGATTTGATAATCTTTACAAACTTGCCCACATGAATAGTAGTAAAGCAATATTTAAAATTGTGTAAATTTTAATAGTTTAAATTAAACTTACCCAATAGTTTCAAACATTTATGAATGAACCGGTTAAAATAATTGGCAATTTTTAACTCAAATACAGGTTTATAAATTTTAATTCAGCCTATTTCGTTTTAAAATAAAACTGTTTCATTTCTCATATCAATTTCACCCTTGATGAATTTCCATTAAACAAATGTATTAGCGCTTTAAAAATATACCACGGCATTAGTTGGTGTATTTTTTTTTTTCAAATTAATCAATCAATGGGGCAAGTGATCCCCTTCAAATTACCTTTGGTATGAATATACGTAGTTCTTGATTATTTCTTTTACCAAAAAGATTGCCAATTATTTAAACCGTACATATTTGAAATGATAGTGTTAGCAGTGGAGGTAAATTATATAACGGGAGCAGGTGTATCATGGAGGAATTAAAACAAGACGAGCTTAAGATATTCAAGCGAAGTGTCTAAAGTTCATTAGGAGATTGTTGAGGACCAGTCTTAGTAGATAGAAGAAGAAGACGTTTAAAGATTTTACTCTCTGTCGCCTCGCATCTATTTTACCTCTTCACATTAACATAACAATGAAAGACCAGCAAACGAATAAAATGTTAATTTTACAACACCAACCAAGAACTTTGACACACACAAAATGAATAAAATGCACCACAACTTGCGGTAATAATAGCGAACTGAATGACAATCGCTGTACGAATGTAATTTAAAGTTAAACTTACATTTGAATTTTTATAAAGTACAAGAATATATTATTATTGTATTATAATTTCATAGAATGTGGAATACATCCATACATACATATAAACATAAGATATCGCATGAGTGGCTAAATGCGTGGTTAGTTCAAGTGGCCAAAAACATGAGTTACCTGGCAAACATTATACTGTAAACATCTCTCTTCATATCTTCAGTTATATTTCACAGTAAAATGGGTAAATGCATTGTTACTACATGTCATATGGACTCAAACATACACTCAAATACATCTAGGCTCACTTTTTACCAAACAATACTTCTTTAACATGTTTCAAATATTATTGCATTGTAATCGCCAAAGTATTGTCACAACCACTCTCAGGGGTCACTAGAAATGTGTCTAGTGAAGGAGACACACTTATGCCTTTATTGGATAGGAGAGAAGAGTACAAAACTACGGGTTTACATGAAATTGACACGAATTATTTATATACAATGCGATAACTAATGTTTAAATCTATAATATATAATATATGTATTTATAGAAATGCAAATTATACTTGTAAAGACGAAAATAAATGTTCTACCGCCTCACCGCCTCGCTAATACAATATTTATTGCGTCGCTATCTGTCACTTTACGTGGAACCAGTCATGCATGAAAGTATGAAGAAATAAATGCATGCCTCTTCTATAAAAGTTCACTGTCCATACATAATTCGAAACTAAATTAGAAACGAAATGTAATTTTTAAATTTGATTATTGTAGACTATATAAAGAGTGTCCAATACTTGAATTCAAGATTATAATTTCACTCGTACTGTTTATCTGTCACTTGTCCATATTTCTAATAATATTAATCCGTCTTTCACTTAATATGGTCATTAAAAGTTGCTTGATATATTCAACGACAGATAATTTGTCACTATGAAAACAATTTACATGATCATGAGGATGTTTCTGTAAGAAAATGTTGCAGGTGGCCACAGCCCACGTATGTGTGAAGCATACGTATCATATGCGCGTGAATTTATTACATCTACTGTATTTCCACCAAGGTCTTCAATTAAAAAGTACAGCCTTAGGTGCGATTTCTATATTTTTAATGAAATATTACATATTCGATTTGTACATATTGTAAACATATTTTCGATTGACTAAGGCGTCAATCGCATTGTTCTTCAAAAATGAAATCCAATAAGGACAACGTTGCCGAGTTATCCAGCTCTTATATCCATTTTGAGTTTAGACTTACATACTTTACTCAACATTGCATCAGGCACACACTAAATCGAGGGTTATCACATATAATTTTATAGTCCAACACTCTAAATAGAAAATTTTTAAATGAAAATCGGGATTAAAGGACAATTTTAGGTCGAAATGTGCGTATTCAATACTATTTTGTCTGATTACAAATGTTTTCAATGCTAATGCATACTTTAAATACGCACAAAGATGAACTAACTCACCGTAACAATATGAGTTGCGTTGTGACCAGTGATCTTTTTTATGAAACCGTTCTGTTTAAAATATATTATATAATTTTTAAAACTCTTTAATGAAAACAATCAAGGCCGTTTCTAGTATACAAGCCAGAAATCTAGATAGAATTTGTCTGTACAGCGGTGGTCGTTTGTACGCCGCATTTGGCTAAATTATATACTTTTCAACGATTATACTACTCTATACAACGTATTTACACTACGATCACAATGAAAAAAAATTCCCATATACCCACTCTACACTATTATTACATATTTACATGCATAATTATCATATTACATGGGCCTCTAGGTAGAATGTGTGACGTCAGCGCTGTGGTCACAGATACAGATACAGAAGTCGCTGAAGTCTCACATTCAACCTATAGGCCCGTGTAAAAACTTTCGATTGCCCCGAGAAAAAGCCCTTTGGGGACTTTTTTTTATTTTACATATAATTACAGTCAGCACTCGTCAGTTGGAAAAATTACAAATTAGAAAATTACAACTGAGAAAAAAAAATAATAAAAGAGAAAAAAAGAAGAAAAACATAAAAGAGGAACAATGTAAAAAATAGATTAATGATATAAAAATAAAAATTTGTGCACGCTCTCCATAAACATAGGGAGGGACAGATTGAACAGGTCATTATCTGTCCCCCTGACAGACCACTCATTCAAAAGGCGTAAACATCTGGTAAGAAGACTGAATTTGTGGTGGTTGGAATGCGAAGGTGGGATTCGGAATAGGGAATGGTGACGTATAATTCTCAGGACAGAACAGTCCCACACGCTCAAGTATCTCTGGCACAGTAATGTGACCTCTGATAACCAGAAATAATAGACGTAGCAAGTCCCGTCGAAGCTCCAACGAATTATGCGTTAGAGCACCTAAGAGGAACTTAGAGGGGAAAAGGAAGGGCCAATACCCGTATTGCCTATAATACTTTATAAATAAATAAATGTTAATTTATTAATAGTTGTGAGGGGTGAACCCTGAAGAGTGTATTCTGAGAGGAGTAGCTGGTAATAGTCCACACAAAGTATGGTAATATATATAAGGATATCAACTTACCAGCGCATAGAACTGTCGGCACTATCAGCATGACGAGGTGTCCTAGCAGGATCCTCTCCATCATCATGCTCTTCAGCTAGTTTGTCCACTTCACCATCTCCACATTCACCATATTGCATCACATCGCATACTAAACTTGCTGCACTCTTACAAAATACCCTCCGCACACCGAATGGAATGCTTTATATTACAAATATTACGAATTCCTACACAAAAATACTATATCACTTTATTAAATTCAGTTCAAGCAGTAAAAAGCAGTTCGAAGCAGGCTATTGTGACTGGGAGATCTAGAATATAATAGTGTAATTAGAGTGTGTGCGTGCGGTGCGTACGCGTGACTCACTAACACACTCCCATTACACTATATACTTGAATAC
This sequence comes from Agraylea sexmaculata, assembly GCA_022606485.1. Taxonomy (NCBI): domain Eukaryota; kingdom Metazoa; phylum Arthropoda; class Insecta; order Trichoptera; family Hydroptilidae; genus Agraylea; species Agraylea sexmaculata. The sequence continues at coordinate 67,544 of JAGTTH010003906.1, read as the reverse complement.
GGCTCTTATATTTATAAACCTCCGTCTTCCCCCATAGATTTCCTGGATTGTAAGGTGTATACTGAGATTAATATTTAATCGGTGACTTGTGTAACTGTAATGGTTAAATAAATCTAACCTAACCTAACCTTTGCTTCAAAAACTTGTGTAAACCTTGTGTAAACCAGCGTAATAGTTCAGGGTATAAGAAGCGTGGTTACAAATACTGTGGTCATGGGTTCAAATCCCACTCAAGTCAAGAATTTTTAAATTGATTTGATCGGTTATTACGACTGGGAGATCGGAATAATATTAATAAAATCCCGATCGATCGTCTCGATCCAGTTTACTCTGATTTCCTGGATTGTAAGGTAAATACTGAGGCGATTATTAAGTCGGGCAGAGCCGCTCTGTCGGTGACCTGTGTAACTAACAATAGTTAAGATCACCGACAGACAATTAACACGTTGTTGTGTATAAAAAACACCTCTCAAAAATGACCCTTTCTAAAATAAAAAAGCTCATCGGAGCGTAAATAAATAAATAAAACATATAGTCTAACATTTCCACAGAATAATGATCATTTTTTAAGATTAGAATGTTTCTGAATTTAAGCTGTCTTCTTTTTATTTTAGTATATTTTTAAAAAAAAATTATGAGTTTAGTACATTTTCACAATAACAGTATACAGTTTGGATATCATATTTTAACCTATGAATTAATTAGTATTATAGATTTAAACCGTTGTTAAATTATTATAAGAATGAATAACATAAAGGCTATAATATCGACAGGCTATGAAACTATATAAAAAAATATAAATTAGTATCATGTATTGGGTATTTATATTAATTATCTTATTTAACCGCTCATTAAAAGATTTTTTATAATCTTAAAAAAACAGAATATGTTATTTAAATCACCCGAATTTTCAAGTTGACCTAATTATAATAAATTTTATTATTTTAAAGTTACTCTAAAATTGTGATGATAATTTAAGAATCTTTTATTGTTTTCTTCTTTATTTATTTTTAGCTCAATGTTTAAACTGTTGAAGACTTAGTAATATTATTATATCAAATATTATTGGTAAAGTGAGAGATACAAGTCATCGAATTCAAAGACCCGATAAACACACCGGTAGATCTTCAGGACTATTTTCTGTTTGTTAGCCCTAAAGTTAGAATGTTTGTGGGTATTAAAGGCGGGGGTTTACCCGCATAAAGTGTACACGAAGTATAAAGTAAGGGCGGCCCGTATTTGCAATCCACCCCGTGCGGTCATACTCGGGGTTGTTTTATAAATCGGCAAATATTTCACTAATTAATAAAGATGTTAAAATTATTAAATACTCGAGTGTTCAAAGTATTCACAAGAGCCCCGAAGGGAGAATGTTCAACAATCTAAAAGTTGTCCCGGAACATCTTTAATATAAAATAAGTTCTAATTTGATTACCGCTTGCAAGTATTTACCAGTTTCGGATGTGAATTCGATTATGTTTACAACTTTTAATGAGAGAATGTTAATTGGGTTTTAATTGAAATCAATTCAAATATTTAAAATTAATATATTACCCGTTTGATTTTTCTATTAATTAAAGATTGGTATCTGATAATTTGGACAGTAAGATTATGAAGAGCTCAAACTCAAAAGATCCCAAAGTCGAGTGAAAGCAAAAAACAGCATTTCTTTGAAATTATCAATTTATAACATCAACATTTAGAGCAATTACATGAATTTAAAAGTGTTTAATTGATTTAAGTTTAAGATAATACGTATTAATTAATATTTGAAAAAAATATCAATACTGGATTTGGAAGCATTTGATTCTGAGCTCTAAAAATATAAATGTAATAATAAAAAAGGTTCAATTTAAATTGGAAGTAAGATATGACAAAAATAGTTTTATTTACTTTAAATATAAATAAATTGGATGCTCTGTACATGTAAGAAAAAGAAGGTTTTTTTACAGACGAGACAAAAATAACAACAATAAAAAAGGTTTAAAACAAAAATGGAAAGTAAATAAAAAATGATTTTGTAATTTTTACCCATAGGTTAATTCGTCTTTAATATCATTCATTTTCTAATAATTCAAGGATTAAAACGCCGATTTAAAAAAATGAATGTTAGAGACGATTCATCATAAGACTAATAATTATAAATATGCATTTATTGTAACTTAGCTGTTTAAATATTGAGTATATATATTAATAATAAATTCACTCGCCCGTTGAACTTCATCGAATTGATCGAATTTAACTTTGTTGGCTGACGGCAAAGGTAGATAGATATAAATATTAATTTGGAGTTTTGCCAGTGGCGATGCTCCTTTGAAGGTAACAGGTAAAAGCTAAAACTCTATCTGGGGAGACAAAATGGCCAAAATATTATAAGAGGTATTTTAAATATCGGGGATTTCATTTGTAAGAGAAAAGACGGCCGGCGGGAAATCTGAAAGAAGAATTCGTGAAATTTCCAAAGCCCTTACTATATTGTGAAACGTGGCAGCACTTTTATCAATTTTAAATTATTTGAAGAATGAAAATTATTTATTTATTTTAAAATGCACGCATACACCAACACGTATACTTAATTTAATTTGGCAATGTTCCGAGAGATATAAATTAAGGTACCCCATAGAGTTTACGGTATGGGAAATAACCGCATGTCCATAAATTAGAAAATAGCAATTTAGTCAAATCGTAAAATAAGTATTTTAATTTTGATCAATAGCTCGATTAGCATATTAATAAAATAACTAATTATTGATTATATCATTCTTCTATTATTGAGGATAAGTCTGCATCTAAATTGGTAACATAGTCCACTGTCAATTGATTGACAATCGGTTGTGGTTCATATCCCAGATTGTGTTGTGGATACAAAATAAACAGTTTTAAAAATTGATTTATTGAATCTTATTACTCGGTTGGTTTATATTAAAAAATATAATAGAAATATTTAAAAAAAATACAATGAAAGATTATTCATTTGTTTATGCACCGAAGAACTTTTTGTGAAGGTTTTTAGCAAATTTTGTTTTTTTTATAAGCAACAACGTGTTAATTAATTGTCTGTCAGTGATATTAACTATAACTTGTTATACAGTTAACTTAGACAACAAAAAATATATACGTAAAAAACACAAGCGTGACACTGAATGATTATTTTCTTATTTATGACCTTAGGAGCTTTTTGAGATGATTTTAAAGAAAAATGTTTTTTTTAGACCAAACAAATTGTTAATTCATTGTATTTCGGTGATCTTAACTATTACTAGTAACACAGTTCATCGACTTCATAATAAGTATTTATCTTACAATACAAGAATTCAGAGTAAACCTGGATCGTGACGATCGATCGGGATTTTAACATTATTTTTTTACTTGAACGGAATTTGAACCCATGAATACAGTATTTGTCGGCATGTGCCTTATTCCTTGAGCTATTATGTAAATAGTATTTTTACACACTTAATTTTATAGATTCTATTGAACTTGTGTAGACTTTGACGATTAATGGTGTCCCAAATAAAACAGGCGTAGAAAATAAAGAAAGGTCTCTCTCGTCAGGAGGAAATGTGAAAAGTCTCCCTTTTTTGTATCCTTATCGGGTCAAAATAAATGATTTTATGTTAATTTTAAACGCCGTTTCGTAGTTGGGTGTCTTTGACAGGGAACCGGCACATTATTATTATCTGGTGTCAAAAGGAAGCGATAACGTCGCCTCTAAAAATGAATAAAGCCCAAATATCCACACCTTACTAACTAATAAATTATATAAACTTTAGAATTTATTCAAGCGAGACAATGACAAAGATAAATCGACTATCAAGCAACATTTTAAACGGATCCAAATCACCTAGTTTTTATATCCAAACACAGTTGAAATAGGAAAACTTTCTCCCCTGCATATATAACTAAAATATGTAATAATACTCCTAATAACGAAAATAAATATTACTTTAATTTAAATAATTAAAATAAGCAAGTTTTTAGGAAAAGTGCTTATTAATTACATATTTTTTGGATATCAAAATTATAACATGACAGAGTATTTTTCAATACAAAATAGCATTTCCCCAAAAATTTGTTTTATAAAATATAATCATTATTATCTTTGGAAGATTTAAGAAATTTTCTTTTTCCTGATTTTACCAAATATTTTAATGAAATGTGTTGTAATTTCCACAGTAATTAACATACTGTGATGTAATTACAATACTGTGGAAATTATATACACATTTCTTGAAATTGTGGAATTCCACCAAAAAGTCAACATTATCAATAATTTAACAAAAAGATTATTAGATATATATAAATAAATAATAAATGCCATATTTAGTATCAATATTTATGCAATTTCTTGTAATATGGCATATTTGAAAATAATGTGAAATTCTAATCAGCCAACAATAACTAATTTTAATACATTTATAATATTTAACTTCTTTCTCATTTTAATATCTTTTTTTATTGAAAAGCTATAAATTGTAATAATATGATCGAGAAACGAAACAATTGATATCGTAATTTATTTCTAAAAAATTTGAATGTTTGTCTAACAATATTGTAGTGAATTTTATTAATTTATAAAAGTTATATAAAAAGGTTAAAATGCGCAAGTATAGTATAGGATAGATATGCAATATTAACAAACCTTATGTTCAGAATATAAATATATTTTCACTTTACGAGAAATTAGAAAAAAATCACTAAAAAATACGTAACGAAACTGTCAAAACAACGATTCTGAGTAAACAGACTACGAAGTCCTTACTCTACGAGAGCCAGAGGCAGACTGACTACGAGTCCTTGCTACGACTTTATGTGCTACGACCACCTGCCAGGCGTAGCAAACTAAAGTGCGCGTAGCACAATATTTTCTTAAGATATTTAATAAATATGGAATAATATTTATTCATATTTGAAATAAAATGAAAACATTTTCAATGCATTTCATTTATTAATGGTGGGCGCCCTTACTTTAACTTTGCACATTTTTACCAATTTTTACCCATTTATACCTTAATTATTTTATACCAATTTATTTTTCAATTATAATTTAAAATCGTATCACAATATTTTTGATAAAATTCATTAATAAATTATTTCCAAGAATTTTCAAATCCATGCATTATATCAGTTATTTCTTAAACTTTTTCTACCATGAGATTCTTTCGCACTATGACTATAAAAAAATATAGAAAGGAATATAAGTTTTTATTAACAAAAAATTGATCTTCATTATATTTTAAATTTAATACAGTACAGGTACGGTCTTTAACACCTTTTATTTTGAATTTTTCTCAACTATACACACATCATTTTGTAATAATTTTTTCTGCTACCACACTTTGAGAATATTTTTCATTTAATTTTTTAAAATTGAAAGCGAACGAAATACGAAAACCTCTTCTAAATTGAAAAATACCATTCATTCTTTTTATTTGATTCTACAAAGAAATCAAACGATTCAAATTAAAAGATATTGTTAATGAAATACTCTTTGAGAAACATGTAAAATGCGTGGATGATTTCAAAAAATCAATTAATTTGTATATATTCTGTAACATAATAATTGACCTTTACACATATTATTAAATTCAAATATATATATATATATATATATATATATATATATATATATATATATATATATATATATATATATATATATATATATATATATATATTTCAAATATATATATAAATATATTGAAGACAATCTAATTATTGTAATCTTCCATACATCGAGCACGTGTCCAGTTTATTATATTAAACGTATACGTGGGTGAATAATATCTGACAAGTTAACATCTCCCAATTTTTAAAAAGTTAAGGTGATTAATTTCGAAAGCATATTTTAATATACACGTGTCCAGAATCGTAATTCATTCTAAACAACGCAGATTTTATGATAATATTGTGTATGAAATTAATTTGTACGTGGTTAAAGAGCGAGAGAAACGTGATTCGATCTCTGTGTAAAACGGTTGAATAAATTAATAACAACTAAGCCTTGGATTAAATATGTTGTAAATAATTTTAAATTGATATAAGATCGATAAAAAACAAAAACTATTAGATTGTTCGGTTAGATTTCCTATGATTCTCTTCTTGAGAATATTTTATTTTCCTATATTAATTTTATTTAAACGTGTGTTTTAATGTAGACATACCGATTTTATTTCTCTGGAGTCCATTTTTTTATTTTATATTTTATTTAAAATAAAAACAAAGACTATCCTTCATGGCTGAAGGGGATGAGAACAGTTTTGTTTAATTTTCATTAAATTCATCGACAATTATTTGAATAAACTCAGTTATCAAGGCTAGATTCATCCTATAAGATTCAAAATAGATAAATAATAGTGATAAATATAAGAGATTTATATAGTAAAAAATATAACTTATGTGAATGGAAAAATCATTAAAAAATACCTTACCAAATTACTACTAAAATATAAAACCTAAACAAATAATAATAAAAACTCACATATTATGTGAAAAATCTAAGATTTGTTCGGAAAGAATATTAATGGTTAATTGAGTTTGTGAATGCTTTATTTTGAATTGGAAAAAGTTTGATTTGAAGTGAAAAACCTGTATGAAATATACCTATGTTTAAAAATTACGCTCTGTATTTATAATACAAACATATTAACTTGTTTTGTTAAATGTATTTTTATTGGTAAAATAAACCGAATGATCTAAAACTATACTTGGGTAATACATTATGAGATGGAAATTTTTTAGATTAGTTACTATTCTTATAGGTTTTTGCTTTTATACTTCTATAAATAAATTACTTCCAATGTGGTCTATTTTAATAGCTTTAAACTTGAAAGTTGTAAATAATTGATCGAGCCAAATCGAAGGCTTTATTCGTGGCGTTGCTGTTAAAATTTTAACATCATTGTTTTTCCGACGGTCGAATATAATCGTAAATAAATTCCATAAAGTTGAAACTTGTTCGTCTCTTTTGATGGCAGGTAATTTAAGGTTTTGTGTTATATATTTTATATAGTCTATACTAAAATTTCACAGTTGATTGTGTTGTAAATTTCACCTGCTTATAAATTAGTGGTTCAATCAATTTTAATAATAATAATATTGATGAAATGTTTTCCAAATAAATCTGTCATGAATTAATTAATTGATTTAATCGGTAATAATTTTTTGCATTAACCTTGAAAATACATAATCAGTTAATGATATTTTAATATGATTAGATATCATTTATTTATTTATTTTTATTTTAGACACAACAACGTATTAATGCATTGTCTGTCGGTGAATTCAACTATAACTATTAATAGTTATACAGGTTGCCCCACAATTTACCTTACAATCCAGGAAATCAGAGTAAACCTGAATCAAGACGGAATTTTATTAATATATAATCTCGATCTCCTGTTCTTAATTACCGATCAAATGAATATTTTTAAATTTTTTTTATCGGATTTGAACCCATGACCACATTATTATTGATCTATTAAGCTTAAGACTAAAGACACAGTTCTCCAATATTCTAAACATAATGGACTTTCAATACTTTCAAAGGATTAATATGAAATAGTAGCTGATGATAGTATGATTTAAGTGATAGTACACAATATTTGAGGAACTAAGCTTACTTAGCTTCTCATTACCCAAAACGTTTATGATTGGTTATATTGTCACTAAATATATATATATATATATATATATATATATATATATATATATATATATATATATATATATATATATATATATATTTATTTACTCGTCAGCCCTTTTCGCATTCGCAGTATAACAGATCTCGTAGCATAACCATTGTGGGTATTTTAATCATATAAAATATGGTGGAGATTGTCCAATCATCGCTGAAATTTGTCACTTATGAGGCAATCCCAAAGGAGTTCTTGCTAAAGCATAAACAAGCTCAATTTCCAACTCTTGATGCTGTACGTGCTTGATGTGCAAAGAGGGCAATTGGGTTTATATGTAGCATTGTATTCTGTATATTGTGAATATAATATACATATAGAGGAGGTTTTCCTATAGGGAAATATGTCAAATGGACGATAGTGATATCATTAGAAGGATTCGATACTAGTAAATTTAATGCGCCTTAATATAGGCAAACAGACGCAATTCTTCATAAACATTATATCGACGGGCTCGACTAAGAGTAATATGACTCGGGATATTACCTTTTTAACTTTTTCTCATTTTATTATTTAATTAATTATTGCGCATATTCTGACCAAAAATTACGATTCTAGTGCTTAAATTGAGAAAGATAGGTTTTTTCTTATGGGGTACGTTTCGAGTTATCGCCCACAGGAGAAAAAATTTGACGCTCGAGTAATACGAACGGAGACATCGCCTTCTTAGTCGTTCATTTGCTAAACACTGTAGGCGATATCTTCAGGTAGCTTAGTCTTCATTGCGCACATCGACACCATATACGTGTGAACAATCATGTGTGTATTAGTAACCAATAAGACACGGCTATGACTCCCCACCACCATCACTAGCAGTCCCTTTCTTCCTGCCTTATAATACTCATACAATACTCACCAACAATTACACATTTCAAAAAAGATTCAAACATTTCAGGGATGGCACAATACTTCTTCTTCACGATCACTTGTTTAAACTCTACTTTACTAAAAATAATTTCATTTTTAAAAATAATTTAATATTATTATTTCAAAAAACACATTTTTCAGTGATAATATTAAATAATAAAAGTTATATTTTTTTAAAAGTGGTCGAAACAAAGACTCCCTGCTTTGTAATAATATTGGTGGATTATCAACACTTTTGAAACGAAAAACTATAAGTGGTTCTTGGGTTTTACAAATATTTCCAACTGGTGTGTTTTTATCAGCAAAATCAACAGAATGTTGAAATACCCTTTTATTTGTATTATATTTAAACAAAACTGCAATTCCAATAAATACGATAATATAAAGTAGTATTATAAGAATAGAGTTCCTATGGTCTTATTCAGTGAAGTGGTCAAGTCATATGGCTATTGTATTGTGAACATAATATATTACTAATATCCTAATTTACCAGTTGTATTTTTATTTAAAAACTTGCCACTAAATATGTTCCCACATATGTGAGATGTTTAAAAAAATTTTTTTTTTCATTAAATAACTATTATTCTGTATTATTATTAAAATAGGGTATTTTGACATAACAAGCTGAAATTTTTAGAAACAGTTATTTTTTTTCAATAAATCACACAGAGGCTTCGAAGTTTATTATTAGCTGCAACTAAACAAGCGGATGACAATAAATACTATCGTCATTTTAAATTATCAATATTGATTTCATTTACTGATTATTTCAATTAAATAACCATTCTTAGAATTCATACATTCATTCATTTTACCACTTAATACCTCGGACATCGTTCAAGTGGTTTGGTAAAAACACTTTTATATTTAATTGAACTGATATTTCTGTTTCATGGTTTTTTTTTTCATTGATTTTTTAAAATCCAAAAACCCTCAAGTACCTGATATTTTTCAAGGGCTTATTCACTCTTATAATTATTGTGTGATATTTTTCAAAAAGTTTCAGTATTCTTTAGACTTTCAACGCCATAACATTTTTTTTTTGTGTATTTCTATAAGATCAGACGACGCGACGGTAATACAATTTTAAATATGATAGCTGATTTGTGTTTTATTTGTGAGAAGTCACTATTGAATAGTGATTTTGTTAATTAAGTGTGTGGTTTGAAAACTTTAAAAACTTCTATAAAATGAATAGCGGAAATTTTCCCATTAATATCAGTCAGTGCACCTCGTAAAAATAGTAGCGGTGAATGAATAGCGAGTAATCTAGAATTTAAAGACAATATCATAAAAATAGTAGAGAAACGAAAGGATTAAAAAATTTTGGAATCGACCACTAGTAACTATAATCATAAATAATATAATTATTTACCAAATCGATGAAGGAGATTTATAATTATAATTAAAAATATCCTTAGTATATTACGTATATGAGAAATGTAATGTATGAACTAATTAAAAATACAAATTATTAATTGTAAATGATTTTATAACTGTATACTTGGTATTATTGAGTGAGTATTTCAGGTATCATATCGCTATAGCGAGGATAGACACTAATAATGATAAAATGATAGGAAGAACTAATAAAATGATGTCACATGCAATTCAATATTAATGCATGAGAAAAAGTATACTAATAAAACCATTTTTTCAACAGAATGAATGAATATCTTTACCATTTGTCTTTATTTGAATTGATTTTTGAGAAAAAGCATTATAGTTTGTTATCTGTATTATATTCAAACAAAACTGCAATTCCAACACTATAGAGTATGGTCATATTAAGTGAAGTGGTCAAGGAATGAATGCTTAAAATAATATCATTTGGGAAACCTAGTCACTTGAGATATTTAAATACTTACCGGTTGTATTTGTGTATATTTATTTTAGCTGCCAGATTTTCGGGACCAAGTATCAAAAACAATTAAAATATATACAGTCTCCTTATTAATTTGTATAATTTAATGATTACTATAACTGATTCGAATTTTACTTGAATCAAATTTAATCGGTTGTTGCTACTAAAAGAATATTATTAAAACAATCGCGTCGTTTTTATACTAATTCAGGTTTATTCTTATTTTGCGACTTGTAAGGTAAATAATGAAGTCCTCTATTGCTGATTTTAAAATATTATAATAAACAAGTATATTTATACAAATCAAAACCCATCATTTATTCGCCTTATTCGATTAATATCTATCACAAGATTTCGTTGCTAATTGCTTATTTGATTTAAATCATTGCTAATTGTTATCGATGATGATGATGATTGTGATTTTTTTCCCTTTTGATTAATAAAATTTTCTAATATTTATCAATTTCAAACATAAGAATTGCACCTTATATAATTCGTAACCGTTTTTCCAACATTCATTGCAAGATTTTATTAATATCTACTTCTTTGATATTAATCATGTAGCCAGATAGTTATTTATTGAGTTAATATTAATTTTGAAGTAGGTATTCATTGAAAAAAAAAGTTTTAAAGCCATTTTTAAATTCAAGGCCTAGGCGCATTTTGATTTAGTCTATAACTGAATAACTATATATAAATTTAAAAAAAATGGAATAAGAACCACATGTTTGAAGTATTGTTTTAAATGGCACGTATATTTCGAACTAATTTTGATATAATCTAACAATTATTCATACAAGAAACCGAAGTTTTCAACTTATTATTCGGTCACGTCCGTCCAGGGTTAATTAGATTTCGAAAACTACTGCTCTAATTAACCGCAATTAAAATAAAAGAACACAAAGTTCAGATGAAAAGTTTCAATCCAATTCAACTGCTCGTTCATAACAGTGCTTTTTATGAGTATATCTGACCAGTGAAAATTATACAGAACCCATTACATGCATGCTGAATTTATGTTTCATGCCTGAAATTTAATTTCAGGTCTGCTCTGCTTTATAAACTGGCCAGTTGAATTTGTGAAAAAAGTATATGTTTATATGTGCATAAATGGGAGATTAAAATGCATTAGAACTGAAATAAAATGAGTATAAATACAATTATTTTAATCATTGAAAATATTTAAAGGGGACGGTAGGGTATCGTAAAAATATTCGAAATAAATTATTTAAAAAAATAATTTTTAATCAATAAACACCCTGGTGTGCTTATTAGTGGTAAACATATTTATTTTCATTAACAATAGTAATGACAAGCAGGTGTCAAACCATATACTAATAAATGTAATAAAATATGAACAAATTTTTAGGTAGTTTCATTAAAAAAGATTATAGCTTACAAATATTTTCATTTTTTTTAAATACCCAAATATTGTTTTGGAGATTTACTGTAGATAATTTATTATATTATAATCGTTTTGTTACAATTTAAAAGGTGGTAAAGATTTTAGATATAACATAAATCTGTGTAAAATTGCCATCCAATTTCCGAACAAACGATTAATGACAAAATAATATTTAAAACAATAATCTCTCATTAAAAAAATCAATATTTTTAAGAACAACTTCACTAGGAGCGAAAATTTTACTAAGATATGGAAAAAATATCAGAGTTTAACCTGTTAAACCTGGATCGAAACGGGATTTTATTAATATAATTCCCGATCTCCCAGTCGTAATAACACATCAAATTATTATTTTTTTATTTGAGCGGGATTTGAATCAATTACCACAGTATTTGTAGCTGATCCTCTCAGCTATTACGCTGGTGAAATTTATCGCATAAAATGGATTAAATCTCTCATATTATATAAAATGCATATCACACGTTTATATAAAAAAAAATTAGCACGTAGCCGAAATTCTACGTGTCTCTTCATCTTTCAGCTTATCGTATAATTAGAAGGACTTTTTTTGACATATAAAGATTAGATAAGCTAAATTCGATAAAATGTGTAACCTACAAATGTACATATGTATTATCTGGGATTGAATTGTGTTTTTTTTAATAACATATTGAACATGTCTCTGTTTTTGATGCTCGACATCATTAGAAGGGCTTTTGAGTAAACTTTGTTTTATTAAATGTATCGTATGAAATAGACAAAGAGAGGAAAGGTATAAAAATATATTCAGATATACGCAAAGTTATTTACGCCAGTTGGACATACTTGACGAGCCGTACGATGAAAATAAATAAAATGCTTCAAACACAAAGGCTTACATAAGTATTTAAAATAAATATCAATGGGTCATTTGCCATGTGAAAATATAAATTGAAAAATATTTAGTCATTTAATAAAAATCACAGTTGCGAATTTAATTTTTAAGTAAGGTAAACAACCCAATAACTGACACAATTTACTTAATTACATTAAAATACGGTAATTAAATATTTTAGATCAGTTGTAATTTATTTGTCAAGTGTTGGGTTAAAGAGGACATTCTATTATTTTAATATTATCTTGTTTTATTGTTTTTTACAAATCACCCAATTAAAAAAGCAATAATGTTGTACAAAAATATATAGTTGAATTATTCTTATTTGATACTTTTGAACTTCTCACATAATCACAATATTACATACAGTTTTTTACCTAAACTGTCTTCTATTGTCGTATTTACTTTATTATACTAATCTTGAAGTTGTTTGCATTTTTTTTTAATTTAAAAAAATCCATTTGTATGGACTTAAAATATTAAAAGAGATGGTATGATAACCTAAATTCAAGATTCTTCAAAATCATAATAAAAATTGAAAGATAAACACTATGTTATCAATAAATTGTTCATAATATGCAATTTTTTTAAAACCTACCTCAGAATATTTTAAGACACTTATGTATTTTACAAAGACACTTATATATTTTACATTTATCCTTTCATTTTTTCATGCTGATATAAAAATAAATTGAAAAGTGTCTCAAATAATCCGTTACGAATAAATTAATTGATTTAATCGGAAAATATGTATATTTTTAGTTGAACTTGAAAATAGACGATAAGTAAATGATAGTATCATAATATTATTATGATTAGATACTATTTATCTATTTATATACCCCCCGCGGACATTTTTAGATATAATAACGTGTTAATTCATTATCTGTCGGTGATTTTAACTATTACTAGTTACACAGGTCACCGACTTAATAATCAGTATTTACCTTACAATACAGGAAATCAGAGTAAACCTGGATCAGGACCATCGATCGGGATTTTATTATTATTATATAAACAGTTTTGCTTACGGAATTTATTTAAAAAAAAATTATATATTTTATTTTACATATTTTTTTATCCTAAATTATTAATAATCTTGAAATTTTTTCAAAAATAATCTGTCCTGAATAAATTATTTGATTTAATCGATAATAATATGCTGCATTAACCTTGACAGTAGATAATCAGTAAATGATATTACATTATTATGATTAGATATAATTTATTTGTTTATTATAATTTTAGACACAAAAACGTCTGTCGGTAATTTCAACTAATACTAATTACACAGATCGTCACAGTATTTACCTTACAATCCAGAAAATCAGAGTAAGCCTGGATTAAGACGAAATTTATTAATATTTTTCCCGATCTTCCAGTCGTAATAACCGATCAAATCAATATATTGTTTTTACTTAAGCGGGATTTGAACCCATAATTTTTAGGCCACCACAGCATTTATAGGTACACGTCTTATCTTATTGATCTATTAAGCTGATTAAATGGTAAACCCTAAATTTAGATTCTTAAAATCAAAATAAAAAATTTAAAGATGAACAATATGTTATCAATAAATTGTTCATAACATGCTATATTATTTTTTATATGTAGGCAATCGCATTAAATATATAAAAGTAAATCCATATTTAATTAATTATTGCGGTTTTTACTATATTATAATAATCTTGTTGTCATAGATTTTTTTTAATTTATACAAATCCAATTGTATGAACTAAACATATTTAAAGAGATGGTATGATATACCCAAAATCTAGATTCTTAAAATTAAAAAAATAAATTTAAAGATGAACAATATGTTGTCAATAAATTGTTCATAATATGCTTTATTATTTATAAATTATTATATAATTAATATGAAATCAATAATTTAACATGAGAGGGATTTGAACCTATGACCACAGTATTTGTGGCCAAGCTCACGTATCACCTGAACTACTATTATTATAATCAAATTATAACTACTATTATTATAAAAAATTATAAAATTTTCATTTATGCAAAAATCCAGGAGATTTCATGTTAAAATTTGTAAAATGATAAATTCAATGGTTTATTAATATTTATTTACAAATACACGCCATACATGGCTTTTTAGTCTACATGGAATAAATAATTAAAAAAAAAACAATAGACGAGTAAACAATTACTATCACAAAATATTAAATTTATAGTACGAAATGGGAAATTTAATATGAAAATGAATGAATGTGTATGGTCTATTTATTTTTTTTAGTCTTGCTGCTTTGGATCAAAGGGAAGATAATGGGTGAGATCGATGAATCCAGGTGATAAGCTAACTGTGCCTTTAGCAATCATACTTCCTGATGATTTACTATTCAAGGAACACTCCATCACAACCCTGGTCTTGGACACCTTTACAGGTTTGGCTTCCACGCTAATTACATCACCTATTTTGCCGGCGTTCAAATACCTGCAATCAATCAGATCGGTTACTATTGCCAGGTCACTTTGTTTGATTGATTCCAGTCTTACGTAATGTTCATTTCGGTGGTCCATGATGGTTGTCCTTTAGGATGTTGCATAATCGCATAAACACTGAATACGTCAATGACTGAAGATGTAAAGCCTCCGTGTAAAGTATCGGCCACATTGCAAATGTCTTCAGTCACAACAAATTCTCCAGTCATATGCCCATTTTCGGCTTTCTTGATCTCCACCTGAAAAATAAATAGTGATCTTTGAACATCGAGAATGCGGTTATCGTGAATAATAAATAAGGTCTGTTGATTTCACGATATTTTATATCTAGATTGCATGCATATCGTCTGTGGCTAAATATAACAAAACATGATATGGGTTCATTTTTCACAGTGTAAAGTTCGGCACATTACTGACCGAATTAATATATAATAACTCGATTACCTCCTTATAAAACGTCTTACGGACATTTTTTTTATTAAATATCTATTTACAATTAATTTTAGAGCACTAAACTAAGATAATAACCATAAATACCAGAACATAACGAATCTAAAATACATATTTATTTTTATTACGGAACTATTATTTTATTACTATTTATAAAAAAATGAGTGTTTCATGAGAAAAAAAACATTGAAAAAAAAGAGCATTGTGCGGCTTACATTTTTATTGTTCGGTAAAATATATTATTAAACACAACAATATTAATAAAATGATTTTTCAAATAATAAAATTATATCACAAAGGAAATCGTTGCAGAGCTCGAATACGTCAAAGCACTTCATTACTTGTACGAAAATAATGCGAATAAATTTCTTGAATATATGTATAATAAATATGAGAAAAAAAATATTTGTTACAATAAAAACACAAAAGATGTTACTCAAAAATTACTTAAAAACGTAAAGAGATTTGGCAAATGTAGATTTTGATGATTAATTATAATTTAAAAACGAATTTGACAGTTATTGATTTGTTTAGATTCTTAAATAACCGATTCAATTGTACTTTTTCAAATTCGAATCTTCGTTTATCAATTACATGTAATTTTGTTCAAAGTAATACGACAAATTTTTCAAATATTTAAAAGCATTACGTATATTATTATTAAAAAGTATAATTTTCTGTTAATTAATATGGGAATTGAAATGTTTTTCAAATGCGTATTTATAAATACGAAACTCGGAGACCTTTAATCATATTTTGTCAATTTTAAATTTATCTACGATCTTCCTTTGGAATTAGTAGATCAATGCAAATATAAAAAGGTATTTATTGTTGTTATATTCATTATGTGTTAATTTGGTTGGTGATGTTATTTTTACGTTATTTATTATGGGGAACATATGTTTGATATAAAGAAGGAATTCAGAACGTATATAAATGTTATTAAATATAACAAATTTTAAATAAAATATTGATGTTTATATATATTCATCTGCTTCAAACAAAAATTGAGTATTTTTTGATATACATATGTGTGTTGTGTTTTCTGGGATTGCTCACCTTTGGGAATATTCTGAGGGTATCCCAATTTTGTACTCTGGTCCTGTATTGATCGACAGCTTTCAATAATCTTGCAGCTCGGGCAGCCATCTTGTTCAAAGTTATTGTGTTTAAAATTTGCCGTGGGATTTTTTGTTTATATATGCACGCATTCACGTGACAATCTTAACACTAAAATGACCGCAAGAATAAATATTGAAAAATGGGTGAAATCATTATGAGAATTTTATTTGACCGCTACGCAACGGCCAAATGTAAATAGTGTTGGTTTTAATTAAGTGATTATTGATTGATAGACTATAAATATATTTTTTTATATCTATACACTTTCAGTTTGTATATAATCAAATATTTTCAATTTAAAAATCCTTAACTTACCGCGCGCGGAGTCAGATTTTGCGCGCGATTTTGTTGGAGTTTCATACATTTTCACCCGTTGACAGTTCTCTGCGAACGGATTTAGCGTACTATTTTGCCGATCCTTCATTCTATTTAATTGTATCCTTAAAATGCGCGCACTTTTTAAACGAATATTTATTTATTCAACTATCGGTAAAATTTATTCATAATGTAGCCATATAGACTTATTATTGACAATGAAATAAATAATAACCTTTTTTTAAATGAATACTTTTTCTGAATTAGTGAAAAGTATCGTATCTAGATATATTCTGATTTTCTGGATTATAAAGTGATTATTGAATGAATTATTCTTCTGTAGACTTGGATTATTCTTGTGTAGAATTACTCCATATATAATTCGTAAGCGGTGTAGGCGAGTAACGGATTTCAATCCAATAATATTTTTTTTTATCAGAGGTTCCCATTTCTAGCATATTCATGTAAATATAATATTTTTATCTATGTTTTGTAATATATTCTTGTTTTCGTAATTACTAAATAATCGTTCACACGAGACTTTTTCCTATGTGGAATGTATTGTAATTTGTTTTTGATTAACTTGTTTGTAGTATCATTGTCAATAATATTTGTCAATAATTAATTATTGAAATTAAAATATATTTTTGTATTGGTGTTATGTGTAAAATTCATTTATTCAAATTGTAATAAAGTTGTAAGCAGAAGTTACACTTTGTTACTCAGAAGAACAAACTAACCTACATAATTCGCGCTTTTTTAACATTCACTGCAAGATTTTATTATTAATTGCTTATATGATTTAGAGAAAAATATATTAATAACCTAGCCAGATAGTTACTTATTAAGTTTCTCATAGAATTATTGATTGAAAAAAAATAAAACAGCCCTTTTAGATTTATGTAAATTTAGATTCCATAGTCATAATAATATTATGACTATAGAAGCTTTATATTTATTATTAAATTTCCCTGGCACAAACTTTGACAAGGGGCTTCACCTGTCGCATAAATCAGGGGAAAGTTCCCATTGGATAATTATTATATTCCTTCCCATCACAACAATAATTCATATGAAAAATATGCATTTTTTAAATAATTGATCTCCCATTGCAAGTTACATACATATTATCGGCGCGCCAATTTAATATCTCCAGGGTAATCATGATTATTATCGTTTCAAAATCATTTTTAACACATTTTCTTATGGCCTTGAATGTATTTTTATACAATGAATTTTGTATGCAATATATAATATACATTGTATAAGCCCGTTGTAGATTTTTGTAATATAAATGTTGTAATAACTAAGTAAGTAGACAAGGCATTTGCCGATAAGAGCTTATTTATGTTAAAATATTTAGATACAATGTCTCTTTAACTAATATGTATTTTTTTCACAATAATATACAGTTATATTATTAGGGCTTATTTAATTTTTGACCCAAATTTGATTGGTTTAATGCAACTTTAAGAATGTCATTCTCCAAAATATGAAATGATTTGATTGTTATCACAACAGGTGAATAAAAAACAACTCCTATCTTTTTTGTCACATGTTTACGCTAGATTAATTAAATATTTTTATTTATTTATTGTAAACATATCGTAGCTAAGTTAGTAAGTCACCAATTTATTTTATGGAAGTACCTAATATTTTTAGACATAGATACTATTTATTTCTTTATTATAAGTTTGACCAATCACGGCTATTTGCTTCAGAGCATGTCTAAAATTTCATAATTTCGTAATAATTATATATTGATATTTTAATACTTTACAATATCTGTATTGTAAGTTACACTACAATGCCAGTAACTAAGCTATAAAATATTTACTTTGCGTGGAAAAACTATAATTAATTAATAATAAAACATTTTATCACAGATAAACAAACTACGCAAATTAAGTGAACGGTGTTGCCATACGATACAAACAAAATATAACTGTCGTAAAAAATATTTTATTATTTTTTTTACGGTTGTGTTGCAATTATATGAAAGCTATTAAAATATTTGAAGTTCAATTAAAGACACGTTGTAAAGGTGCATGTAATTTTAAATGATTAAAATTGGCGTCCGAAATACCGCGAATTGCGGTGATTGTGATATCGATTATCGTTTTTTGGCGTATCTTGATTACGACACTTGTTATACAAAATGTCCTTCAGCTACTTTTTTGATCAAGTATAAATTATTATAATTTGTGAATTACGGTGAATTACATTTATTTTAGATTATGATATAATATATTTTCTTTAATCTAATGAAATAATTACTCGCCGGCTATTTTGATTTTGGGTTAATATGGAATGACGGCTGTTTATTATTATAATATAATATTCAGTTCAATATAACTGTTGGTTACACTCTAGATATATTTTCCAATTTTTTAAGCTATATATATATATATATATATATATATATATATATATATATATATATATATATATATATATATATATATATATATCTATATATATATATATTGTAATATTTGTATTTTGTAAAACAAATATTATTAGAACGAGCACAAAATAAATTGCTTCGTCAGAACAGCTGATCCTTTCTCATAAGTATTGACAATTAATAAAGATTTAACACACGGTGATACATTGCTACAGATAAATATTCGCAATAATATTATATAACAATTCATATTCATGATTAAAAAAATAATACAGACTTGGTCATAAATTTTATTGTTTCTTCTGTTTTCAATAAAAATTTAATTACATTCCGTGTCATATTATAATTTCATTGATAGATTTTTTATACAATATTTTGTCACATCAAACATTGGCACAACAAAAACGAGTATATTTGATTAGAGACGGTTAGTCAGATTTGTTATATAAATTTTAAAGGACACAATAGTTATTTTATAATAATATAACATTTAACAAATAAAAAGATCGTTTACAACAGAATATAAATACTTTTTTTTTACAAATAAATATATGTAATATATTATGATTATAACGTTATAGTAGATTTAAATTTTCCTCTTCAATAATGTCATATTGTATTTGTGTATTAAAGTCTAACGTGTGCTTTGAATTTAGTTCAACAATGTGTTATCACATTATGTCATATAATAAATATAATATTTACCGATGTTTGGTCAGTATTCGTCTACAGTTTATTTTCAATACGTTAAAATAAATAATATGCTGTCTATTGAATAAATTTCATAGTAAGATACTAGTGAACATCGAGCAAACTATAAAAAATTAAAGTCATATAGTCTCCGTTTGCGTTTTAAATTAGGAAATATTAGCTAAAAAGCATTCATTTACTTTGTGGAGGAGAGTGATGTTTATTTATTTATACTCTACATCATTTTAAAAGATTTTTTTATTGTAAATTAATAAGTTTTCCCAAGTCATCATTATATTCATCACATCAAATTTTTACCATGAAAGTTAACAATTATCCATTGTATCATAAGTCCTCATACATTAATATAGTATGTATATTTATAGTATATATAAATGAGTTACTAGAAAACTATTATTAAAATTCAATATTACTAAAAATAAATAAAAAAAAAATATTTTGTGATGTTCACAATGTATCAGTAAAATGTATGGTATGTTTTTGTAAAACTAATTAATATTTTGCTATTGTTCTTTAGGATTTTTTAAATGGACTTAATTATCTCATCCCGACATGATAAGATTGTAATGATAAAATATGATATTTGTTTAATATTTTATCCATTGACAACTAATACTAATTGAAATCCACAAACTGTTTTGCATCAGAGTTTTTTGTGTCCTGATGCACTTGAAGATTTGGATCCCATATTGTGGACCGGTGAATTGTTCGACCTAGACGGTTCAGGATGTTCAAGACTTGAAGCTCTTAGAATCAAACCGCGAGACCTTCTCTGCAACCATTCCGAAGATGTTGATCCTCCAGAGAATGAACCAGTTTTTTGAAGTCGGTGAGGTGAGTCAAGTGATTGTCTAAACTCTTCTGAAGTCAATTGGGTTGTTCGTTGATGCTGTGGTGTTGGTGGAGTGTCAGATTCCTATTAATATTTATAAAATTATTTATTTGGTACTAAATGTAATAAATTCATCTATAATATACCTCCTCTAAGCTTCTGAGATGAATTGGCTCTGGAAAGCGATGAGGATGAGAACCGCGAGCCCTTCTGGCTTCATCTCTTTCCCGTTTTTCAAGTTCTTCAGCAAGCATCAGCACTTCCCAGTCTCCACCGCTCCCAACGCTACTTCTCCCTTCTCGGTGTTCAGACATCGAGCCTCGTGGCAGACCGATTGATTCAGTTGAACTTCTTCGTCCCGGATAAAAATGTTCAAAGATAGGAGTCCTTGGTACTTCATCTGATTCCGCACTACTGCTTGTTGAAGAACTGAAAATTTACACATATTATAATAATATTCAATTCGATCCGGTTTCATAATTATAATTTTACCTATTTCCGTCACTAGAACCATATTCACTTCCCATGTCCAACACAACACTGTTATTGGGAGGATGTGTTGGTTGTGACTGAATGCTGGTTACTTTTGATGGTGTTTGACTATTTTTATGATAACCAAAAAATGAACCGAGGCTGAATTTCCGATGTTCATGTTCAGTAACATTTGATCCTGCAAAATTTTAAATTCAATATAATTATTTAAAGATATGATATTTTTTGTAAGAAACATGATACCTTTAGTTCCGGTGTGATGTATTCCCGTATCGACAGAAAGTGTTTTCTTGATTTTGGATTTTGGGTTGTCGAGGTGTGATCCGAATAAATGAAATGGTTGTTGATTTCGTCTCTTAGCACCGCGTCTAGTTTCTCCGAGAAGAGATCTTTCTTCGCTTACCACTATTTGAGGAGATATTGATCTGAAAATGATAACATTATGTATTTTAATTTAATTGTTAATAATTACCAAGATTCAAATGAAATTCAAATACCTAGGTAAATCTTGTAACTCCATACTTTCCTGATCACTACTCTCTTCCCAAGATCTCCGATCTCTTAATTTAGCAGCTCTTTGTTTTGAATATGTTTCTCCAGTACTTTCCAAATTTAAATCTAGCTTTCTTGGCTTGGGAGTTGTATTCTGTTGTAATAATAAAAGTTCCATGGCAGCTATTTGTTCCATATCTAAACCAGCAGCGACTTCTGCTAATCTTTTTAGAGTGTCATCATCCATAGACTCATCGTTCATAGAGTTTGACAAATCAGTATCCTCAGATATGTGAATCTTGTTATCTGAGGGTAAACTAGAATCTTCCTCGAGAACTGCCATATTGGGAGGAGACGTTGTAAAAACAGTATCAAGAGAATCTCCCCTCTAAAAAAAGAACATGAAATTAAATGTCATAATAAAGACAGTAATTATTATTTTGTTATATTGACTTACCGTAAAACCATGCTCTGTTGATATTTCATCGCTTCCGGAACTAATTGTTGGAGCTATTGTATTTTCTACTCTAACTAAAGTATCATCAGTTACACTGATTCTCTCATCTTCATTTGAATCTTGTTGACATAATGTAACGACTCCTTCCGATGATATTGAAATGCCCATTCGCTCCAGTTCATGTATGCGAGATTGCAACTGATTGATTATTTCATCCCGTTTTCGAACTTCCATTTCTAAGTTGTTGAATCTATACAAAAAATAGTTTTAATGCATTAATTTTATTGACATTTTAAATACTATACCTTTCTTGAAATTTTCCTTGAACATCATGTAAATGACCCTGCATTACATGTTTTATTCCCAATAAAACCTCACCAAAATATTCTTGTTCTTCGATTGATCCTAAACATGTTAAAAATTTCAATGAAAATATTCATAATATAAATTAAAAATTGTTTACCTCTAAATAGTTTTCTTTGATTTGTAACAGTTGAAATTAATCTAAGCTTTGGTTTATCGGCTGGCACTCTGATATCTTCCGGGTGAAGTTCTTCAAGTCCAATTGCGGCGAAATTGAATTTGGGATCTATTACTGAGGCTAAACTATCTAATTCTGCAGTTGGCTTGTCTATTATAGAATCACCTATTAAATTAGGATCATTGATTTCATTCTCGGTGGGTGTATCTAAAATTTCTTCAGTTATTTGAGGGCTAATTGAATCATCGTCACAAATCCATATATCATCTGTAGAATCACATCTATCAGAATCTATTGATTGAGTGTTTGTCAACCGATGATAAGGAGTTGATATTGGAAATAGGGGTTTGGTTTCATTGGCACTGTTCGGTGGAGAAGTTAAAGTGTCTCTATTGAAAGTAACACTTTTGGCAAACTTAGAATGTCTGGCTGCATAGCCTTCTATCGTTGGAGCACGTATTAGCTTTTTAAATTCCCTAGGGCAGAACACCGGAGACTCTTGAATGGTGTCTACTGAGAGTTTCTTCAAAATTGATTTAAGATTTCTTCTTTCAAGTGTTTCATTAGATTCAGGACTTAATAAATGAGTTTCTTCAACATTGTGCATCATTGATACAGCCCGGCTCGATCTGTTTGAATCCCCTCCGAAATAATTCATTGTTCCACTACCCTCCGAATAACAGCGTATTAAAGAGTCGGATTCAGCAGCAGTCTCTCCGCTATCGAGACTTGAACTTCTTTTCTTTTTCACTTCCTTTTCTAATTCCTCAAGTTTCTGTCTCTCATTCAATATTTTGAGTTTCTTTACAAATGGGAGCATACCATATTCAGGTGACAAATCTTCTACAGATACATAACACTTGTTTTTTCGATCAACTGACCTAATGGAATTCTTAGATTTTATGTGCTGTGAATTGGTACTAACCATACTTGATGTACTGGGAAGTGAAACTGCTGAATCACTGTTTTTACTAATTGACTCTTCTGATTTGCTGAGATCAGATTGT
Organism: Agraylea sexmaculata; assembly: GCA_022606485.1. NCBI lineage: Eukaryota > Metazoa > Arthropoda > Insecta > Trichoptera > Hydroptilidae > Agraylea > Agraylea sexmaculata. The sequence continues at coordinate 43,608 of JAGTTH010003906.1, read as the reverse complement.
ACGACAGTATGCAAAGTACCATCTAAATTTCTATTTTCTAAATCGATATTGTTATTATCACTGGTGATTATATTACGAATTGGCACGGCAGAAGAAGATGTCTGTGATGGTTGACATTTGGAGGATCTTTCTAAAGTTGTAACAGATTTGGCACCAGAATCTATCTTCGAAGTTGAACCCTGTGGACTTTCTGTTGTGGTGGAAGTCGATTGCTGGCTCGATTCTCGACTTTCACTTAAAATAGCTGCCTTTTTAAGTTTAGACCAAGGCTTCTTGGAGGCATCTTCTTTTATTTGTTTATCACTACAACTAGCTACAGATTGCACTTCTTGCGGATGGAAAAACTTAACTTCTATATTCACTTTTTTGGCACTGTTATCCACTCTGTTTGGCACATTTGTAAGATTAACAACCGAATCTTTGGCCGGTGGGGGAACACCTTGGAGTAATTTAAGTTTGTCTCTAAATGTACTCCCCATACCTTTCACAGGAGATTTCACTTTATTAACAACACTAGTAGGAATTGAAATTGTTTGTAACTGATGCGGAGGATCACTTGTAATTAATTCTTGTTTATCCTCAGCTACTAGTAGTGGAATTTTATCTTTAAATTTAAAATCTGTTCCAATACATTCATCTTTGTCCTTTGACAGCGGTTGAGTAACAGATGTTCCATCGCCTTGTAGTTTCATTATTTTGTCTTTGAAGCTAACCTTGGGTTTCGATGAAGAGTCACTCGATCCTGATGAGTTTTTCCTTGAAGGCTTTGTAATTGGAGAAAGTGATTTTCCAGGGGAGTTAGAACCGGATCCTTTTCTTATAGGGCTCAAAGTTTTTACAGTTGGACTGAGTGGACTCTTTAATGAGCTGGGACTGATTGTGTCGGTACTGGATGGAGGATTGCTGCTAAGAGTGACTTTTTCAATACCACTTGTAGAAGCTGTCGTCATATTTCTCTCTTTGTCTTCTTTTGCTTTTAAAAGAAGTAATCTTTGAAGTAATGGGAGCCCAGCTCCAATTACCTCAGGTTCATTAGGTGTCACTGAAAGTGTCGATTGACTTGGTGGTGGAGCTAATTGTGAGGAATTTTGACCCTTTTGTCGGTTCGCTTCCTTTTCTTCCCTCTCCTTAAAATATTAAAAATAATAAAATAAGATCATAATAATAATAATCAAAAAATATATAAAGAACCTGTTTTTCCTTTAGTAATTTTAGCCTTGAAAGTAATGGTAGTCCAGCTCCTAAAGGAGAAATGGCCTTTTCTTCTTTACCTCCATGTTCATTTCCTCCACTACCTTCATCCTGTTATATATTTTTAAATATATTAATTTTACTTACTGTATTAGTACTTTATGTATAAATTACCTCAGCATGGTGAGTTTCATCACTTTCAACTCTTGGCATCCTTCTTAAAACTCCTTTAGGGCCGGCCGAACCCTGATTAGGATTCAACGTTCTAAGTTCTAACGATTCACCATTTACTGACCTACGAGTTGGCCTAGACCGATTTCGTAGTGCATTTCTTAAACCCTTAAATTATGAATAAATTAAGTGATTTTATAATTGATTAAAATATTAAATTTAATTGAAATAATTACTTTTACATCACTTCTAAGCCGGTGGACTATTCTTTTCGGTCCACTATTATCATCACCATCCAACCGATCGTCCACACTCTCACCTTCAAATATAAAATAAAATCATAAGTATATTTAAAAATTTTATTATGAGTTCACAAATATACTTTACTTTTTCTACCTTTTGCTTTTCTAGAGCAATTCCTTGCTTCTTGTAATCGTTTTCTACCTAATGTTTGTAAAATTTCCTGAGCTTCAGGATAGTCTTTCATTGCTGCTAAGACATCTTCCCTCGATAATGAGAATAATTCAGAATAACCTACTGAGCGAACATCAGCTGTGCGTCTGTAAAAGCAAATAATATTTATTATTCCGTTATATATATAAGAAGCTATATAAATCAATACTTATTGAGGCCATCAAGATTGAGTATTCCAATTTCTCCAAAGAAATCTCCAGCTTTCATTGTTGTAAGCACTCTACCAGTCTCTGATATAACTTCTAAAATTCCATCAGCGATGATGAACATTTCTCTTGCAACTTCACCTGTTAATTATTGAAATTACAATTTAGTTATAATATATATGTTATGTCGAACATGAGATTGTACCTTTCCGACAAATTGAATCACCGGGTGTGAATATATACGCTTTCATCTTCAACACCAAGTCGTGGAGAAATTCAGGCTGGCATTCTTGAAATATTGTTACCTTAAAAAGTAAAGATACAAAGCACCGATGTAAGTTTTAAGTAAAACAAAATGGAGGTATAAAAGCAAAGCTTACTTTTTTTAGTACACTTAAGTTGACGTGGAGTGCCAACTCAGTTTTTAGTTTGTCTGGCAGCAGTCCAAGTGCGGTGTTAATGTCTCCACCACCCTGAATCCTGCCTCTAGACCAGGAATAATCATACCAGCGGAGAACTCTTCTTTTCATACCACCGGGAACCTGTTCGGCATGAAATATTTAAGTGACAATCTCACAAATAATTGTTGTATTGCATTTATATACCTTATGGTGTCTCATATAAGTTTTAGCCCCATCCAAAAGTCTTTCAAATTCCAGTCTATTTGCATTTCTATTAGTGATTACATTTCCCACTTGACCGACAATTGTAGCGAAGATGAACACACCTATTAGATAGCTTACTATTGTAAACACATACCTAGAAATTTATATAGTAACATGAGAAAAATGCCATTTAATTAAAAGATTATTGGGGTAAATGCATGCATTTTTATTGAAACTTATTTCTAAACAAAAAAATCAAAATTGTCAAAATACCTATTTTATTTTCGATATGATTTTAGTCGCAATAGTCGATCGAATTTTTTTTTTTTTTATAGAAGCAGGATAATATACAGTGGCGTAGCTACGAGGGGGCGGCTACAATAATTTTAATAAATATATAAAAAAATCTTCAAAAACTCAATGAAATGAAAAAAAACCGCTTATAATTGTTGGATTAATCCAACCAAAAATGATTTTAAGATCATGATTTTTTTTGTGCCCCGGGTGTCATTAATGCTAGCTACGCCAATGAATATTAAGTAAGTAATTTGTTATTATTTAAAAGAAACGTGTATAAATGAATCGTTATATCTGTGGAAGATATTGTAGAGTTATATTGAAGTGATAGATATAAACATTAGATATCGCATTGCATATAAATAATTCGTGCAATTTCCTGTAAACCCGTATTGTTGCACTCTTCTCTCCTATTCAATAAAGGCATAAGTGTGTCTCCCTCACTCAACACATTTCTAGTGATCGCTGAGAGTGGTTGTGACAGTAATATTTGAAACATGTTAAAGAAGTAGTCTTTGGTAAAAGGTGAGCCTAGATGTATTTGAGTGTATGTTTGAGTCCATATGACATGTAGTAACAATGCATTTACCCATTTTACTGTGAAATATAACTGAAGATATGAAGAGACATGTTTACAGTATAATGTTTGCCAGGTAACTCATGTTTTTGGCTACTTGATCTACTTGAAATAAACACACATTTAGCCACTCATGCGATATCTTATGTTTGTATCTATGAAATAAGTCAATTCAAACTGTCAAATGCACAACTTAACATTTGGAAAAATATGTTTGCGCGTTCAGTTTTATTGGCCATCGTTCTCGATTTGCGGAAACAGATACGACCGAACGCCCCCCGTTTTGTGAAAAATAAATAAATATAAAATAAAGTGTTTGTGCTCAAAGTAAGGTGTGTTAAAAATAAAATTAGATGGCGGTGGAAAATAATCAAGGCTGCTCGAAAACCCGTCCCGGTTCGCGACGCAGTTCGTGCTGAATGAATGAATGACATTGTTAATTTAAATGCTTTAGTTTGAACTGGAATGAGCTTGAAAGATGGATGAAACCATGGACACCTCAGTCAGCGACCAGCCTTTCATATAATTCTGCCGCCAGACTATACAAATGGATTCGAACGAACATGCCGACGGCCGATGCATGGGGAAGGTTTTGCCTTGTGTTTGTAAATTATAATGATCTTTTTTATTATTCCACTAAACGTTCCACATCATCATGGCTCGTGTGCATATTACGGTTCGTATAGACATACCCTCGATTGGATCTAAACTGCAATAAACGAGACTTTAAGCCTCTCCTCGGCAACGATTTCGGCCCATCCGCTGACTGAGAGGCCCTGTTTCATTTCACATCATTTTATTACAAACAATCATTAAATCTAACATACACTGTGGACTTTTGATCAGTAAATATATTTAAATGGGAAGGGAGGGAATCGCAAAAATATTTAAAAAAAAGTGTCTTGTAGTAAAGCTTGGGTTTCCTAGGGGTACGTTACCGTAAACATACACCGTAATAGAGTTGCTTTGCTGTATTGTTTTTTATTGATTTTGCCTTACCCGAGACTCAGACGAGAACAAACCTAAAAAAACAGTTTAGAAAAGCAACTATACTACATCCTATATTTATGATGTACGCTTACTGCGACATACGCCTAGGAAACCATAACTTAAGGGACGGCATTTTTAAATTAGATAAATAAAGACTAACTTCCATATGTTGGCTAAGTGGATACATAAATAAGTTTTCGGTATAGGAGCACTGCAATGATAATCTTTATTATTTAAAACAAATACATCTACATTTATCATCAAACATCGGGTCTAAAAGGTTGAAATTTTTTTTACAACTCTCGAGCATTGCGCAGCTATTTAATCGGATATTATAACATAATAATATTCATAACATAAAATTACTATCTATGAAATTAGAAGTTGAATGTAGTAGAAGATAATATTTTTATACTATTGAATTTTTCTTATAATATCCAAAAAAATATCAAATAATAAAGTAATATTATAAAAATGTGATGAGTACAGTGTCCAATACTGAAAACATTTTATAATAAATATGCTTACCACTGGCAGATACCTAATTATTAAAAATAAAATATTTTAACGATACTCTACCTCCGATATAAATATTTTTAATGATTATAAGTCCACATTGTTCATATATAAGTATACAAAAATATTACAGATAAGGCGAAGGATTACAAAACACACACGTTGAGTAAAATTAAATTAGAATTCGAGACACACAACTTGATTTTTGGTGTTAATTATTATAATAAACTAGAGGTGGCCAAGTTTATCAAGCAAAACAATTACTAGAAAAAAATAAAAAGTCGTGTTTATTAAGTGCAATTAAAATTTTGAAATTTTCCACTTTGAAAAAAAATATAAATTAGTAGATTTAGTATACAATAAATGTCCGTATTTAAGCCGAAAATTTTATTAAAGCAGAAATTGAATAAAAATCCCTGAATTTGTCCGATATTTATTTAGTCAAAATATTCGCCCTGAATTCGCCGTTATTTAAATAACACAATAGTAAAGGAAAAATGTACATAAATTTCTTTAAATCATTTTAAAAATCTTACAAGACATATTACAAGAATATTAAACACATGATTTGATGGGAATATGAGGAAAAATATATTCATTTAATCAGTAAAAATGTTTAAATCAGTGAAACCGACAAGCACACTAGGTTTTTATTTATGAAAAAAAAATCATCATATACTCCGTGTCTAGCAAAACAAATAAATAAATTATCGATTTATGTACTAATGGTCTTTATAGCTGAATTGGTTAAAGAGCAACTGATATCATATCAGAAGATACAGGTTCGAGTCCTGCTTGAGACGATGTAATTATTTTTTCAGGATTTTTCAAATGAATACACTTTTTCGGTAAACATCAACAAAGTTGATTTAATGTGATTAAACGATACATGTAAAATAATTGAAATATACGACAGGGTTCTAAACAGCTTGTTATGATAAAAAATAATAATGTTGCGTGTCTCAGATTCTACCTATATAAATATTATATTTGGTTTAAAAAAATAACCAACAAAGTGCGTTAAATTTTAGAAAAATTGTACTTACTCAGCATTGGTTTCAGGAGTTGGAAGATCTCCAATCGTGGTCAATGTTAATGTGGACCAATACAAAGAGCCAAGATATTTCCTAGTCAATGTGGCATAGTCTCCAGGTCTATGAGGGTATACCCAGTCACCCTGGAAGATTATTAAATAAAATCAAATATTTGTAAATAATATGTAATGGTATATAAGAATTATTACACATGAGTGTACATTTCAGTGGGCGTGTGAAGGTTTCTATACACAAAAGAGACCTTCTTCGAGTCAAATCTATTCATATTTTACAAATAGCCTCTTGTTAAATCAACCAAGAAATTTTTTATACAGGGCGTGTGTAGATTTTATATTAAATTTAAGTTTTTCAGTAAAAACACCCATCAAAATTAACGGGAAATTGTCAATCATGGAAATATCCGTGGAACACCGTTTCAATTAATTATAGTTACTATGCTATATTTAGAAATATGTTAATTCATTGTCTGTTATTTTTGTAATTTGTAAATTTATTTATTTATATTCGACATGAGGTTTTTTTTTTTACAAATTTTGGTTTTTTTAGACACAAAAACGAGTTAATTAATTGTCTGTCGGTGATCTTAACTATAACTAGTTACACAGATCATCGTCTTAATAATCAGTATTTACTTTGCAGTCCAGGAAATCAGAGACAACTTGGAACAATACGATAGATTGGGATTTTTATTTATATTATTCTCGATCTCCTAGTAGTAATAACCGATCAATTTTTTTTTTTAATTAACCGGTATTTAAACCCATGACCACGGTATTTGTGGCCTTATCCACTGAGCTATTTATTACAATGTAAAACAAACAAATATAAAATTATATAAAGTCATTAATTCTACTTAGATAGAGTGATATTAAGATGGCATTTTTTAAAAATATAATAACCGATCAAATATTTTTTTTACTCGAGCGGTATTTAAACCCATTACTACAGTATTTGTAACCACATGCCTTATTTCCTGAGCTATTATGCTGGTTATAAAATATAAATATTGCAATTAATACATAATAAAATGTCATGTCAAATTATGTTCTTTTTAAAGTGAGAAAATTTTTTATTCATAATTTAGATCATCCTGTTTTTTTATAGTTTTACATCCAAAGCAAATAAAAAAAAAACACGCTGTATGTCAACAAAGAATACATGAAGCGAGTATATAATATTGGAGATACTTATTGTTGTGGTATTTTCAAAAGGATTCGATAGAATGAAATCTGCCTATGAATGGTACGATCGTAAAATAGTCCGAGTGTCGTGTACTTTTATTATGAAATACCTGAAAGTTTTCAGCTTCAGATAGCAGAAAGTAGAAGCAGCCAAACCAATGCGCCAATATGAGAAGAATATGAATGAGATTAATCACTCTCCAGAAGTTGGGATACACTGTCCTCGACTCCACGATATAATAACAGTTGACGGCCCTGTAAACCTGAATTATTAATTAGTAATGTGATTGCGTGTGTTTAGATATGTGGTTTACCTTCAGGAATCTGGGGAACCTAAGGAGTGGGTTAGTTCCGAACCTCAGCTGGAGCAGGTCTAAAGGAGTTAAGGCGGCTAGGTCTAAGAGGAAAGCCCTGGAGTTAAGATAGTGTCCGGCTAACTTCTTGGAATCGTAAACCATGAGTCCTTGCTCCAAGTATCCAGTCCTGAGTTGGACTAAAAGGTCGGCCAAGAAGACCACATCAGTCAAACAGTCACAAGCGAACCAGAAATTCGAAGCTAACGCCTGAAATTGGGAAAAAAATATATAAATAGGTACCTACAACTACATTAATATACTAATATTTGAGAATATTAAAAAATATTTTAAATCTTATTTCAAAGTAAGGCTCATCTATTAAGTGGTAGTAATATTTTTTAATAATAAGCCGATCTCAATATTTATCAAAAAAGTAAATTCTTATATTTAAAACGACCGATACCCAACCTGTGTTATTATTTTTAAATAGGGTTAAAAAATTATACAATTTTTTATCTCACATTTAAAATTTTCAATGTAGGTAGATTATTATCTTTGTATTATACATATTTGCATATATAAATAATAAAATTAAATTTTCTAATAATTTTTTTAATTATGGTTAAGTACAATTGGTTCTTAAAATACAAATTTAATATTTTTATTACATATATCAAATCTCCGTTATGTTTTTAAGGTGTAATTTAAATAAATTTGATTTTATTAAGTTTTTTTACCTTTTTTACATACAATTCACTTTATATACTTTATTTTTATTTATTTTCGTTTATTTTGTATATTATTATTCTTTTTTTTTAAAATGTAAATATGTACCTAATTTGCCTTATAATAAGGAATTATGTAATTATACTACTTCACATAGAAATGTAGGTTGTCTGGTATTCCAGAGAACTGTTTCCTCTTCTCTTGGATGTATAAATATCAAGATGGCGGACCAAGCAGACGAGTTTGAGTGAGTCATTAGTGTTGTCTTTGTCAAACTCATATGCTTGGTTCTCCATCTTGATATTTATTATCCATTTCTTGGATCTTCCGGCATTCTAATGTCGATATTAGTCGGTGGTTATTTGGGTGGTTCAGAGTTTCACTATATTTTTGTATAAATATTGTTTAAAATAATTAATTCATATATTTTAGATATTCATTAAAGTGGTTTTTTTATAAAATAAGTTGTAAGTTATAAAAAAAATAAGTTACGCCGTAGTCGCGCAGTAGCTACGCCGTAGTCGCGCAGTAGCTACGCCGTAGTCGTTCTCAAGTGGAGAATGCCAGACAATTGCATGTATAAATATCAAATTGGCGGACCAAGCAGACGAGTCTAAGTGAGACAATTATTGTTATTTCCGTCACACTCATCTGATTGGTCTATCATATTTATATTTATCATCCACTTGTCCGGCTTTTTAATATCGGTGGTTTCGGTACAATACATATTTCTCTACATATGATTTTAATTTTAAAGCTTACAGCAAGAATTATTATCAATAATCTGATTTTCGGAATAACTTTTCACTGTAATCTGCTTTAAAATATTGAAAACGTTTGTTCGTTTGCTGTTATTTTTAGTAATTATACTGGCGTAGTCAATGTGTACTTAAATCAAGATTCCAAATTACAGACACCCTCGGCATACTGATGAAGCATCATTTTTATATTTATTATTATTAGTGGTATTATTGGTAGGCCTTTGAAGGTTCTATACGCGTGTGGAATAAAACTAGGGACACCACATCTTCAATATTAGTTTATATTTAATAAATAATTATGCATTAACTATAAAAAAACCAGACCCGAGAATTATTTATTCAATGCTCCCAGTAAATTATGAATTGTTATAATATTATAATTGTTAGCAACCCTGGAAATGATCGTGGTTTATTTCAGACATTACGAATGTATGATATTATTATGATGAAGGCCGAAAGAAAATTATTTCGCTTGAAGAAGACTCATATTTATAAATAAGACAATCTTCCCTGAAAGGATTTCCTCGTTTGGCTTACAGATAAATATTTATATATGGTGGACATAATCATTGTGAATATTTCAAGAGAAGGTTTATATTTTAAATTATTAATAGGAAATAAAAATGAATGTCGCTCACTCATACGAAAACTACATATACATTTTTATTGACCAAATAAAAAATATTTATGAGAATTTCACAATTGAACGTTGATTTTTCAGAATCGTTAATTGAATTTTTTGAAATTTGCACGTGAAACACTCCAATAAGCTTTCATCAATTTGCAAGAGGTTTTCGGTCGAATATCTGTTTGTGAATCTAAAACGAATATTTATTTGTGCGGTTCGGATTTGTATGCACATGAATCATTCGAGATTTGTATTGAAAAGTGAATGTAGTTTTTTTTATAAATAAACTATACAAATGAAAAAATAATGTTTAACCCAGTCAATTAGATTAACGTGCATTGAATTAAAATAATCCTGAAAAAACTATAATAATTAAAACAGTCATCAGTAATTTGTTTTAAAGATTCAATTGAATTCAGTATGTTCTGTAAAGAATAATAATATTCTAAAATTCACACAATACGTTATTTTGATATAAAAAACACACATTTTTGATAAACTTTATTTATAAAGTATTCAGTATTAGATTATTTATAGAAAAACAAATGGGGGTAAATGCGTAATAAATTTTTTAAAAGACTCACGATTGTTTAAACCTTATGAGACGGACATATTTAGCTATATTTATGGATTTTTGAGTGCGTTGATTTCTTGGCGGAATTCCAATTGAAAGAAATATGTTTTTAATTATAGTGGAAATTACCGATATACTTTCTTAATATAAATAAATAAATATATATATATATATATATATATATATATATATATATATATATATATATATTTATGGAAATATTTTCCAGGTAACTGTGTGGATTATTTACCCCCATCTGCTATTCTATAATAATCTTATAGTGCAGTGGTTGGGGAACTTTTTTAACCATTACTTCAAAATATTTTTGCATAATCATCCCATATTTTCAAAGGAGACAATCGATGTAAATTTAAATAAAATTTATTTAAAAAATGCATGGGGATAACTTCATTAAAATTTCATTAAAAACTGCACTAGAGGAATTATTTTGCTTTACTTTTGTTACAATAACTTTAGGTTTTTTGATGTAAGAGCAAGCTTTACAACACAGTCTCTAGATTTTTATTCTTCGTTTTTCTAAATTGATAAATCACAATAATTTCTTTGGTACCTCCGAAAAAGTCATTTTATTTTGTATACTTGAAAATTGTGTTTCGATGACGAAGAGTCGACGAGTCGTGTAAATTTTAGGAGTGCTTTTATTAGACTTACTTGAAGTTCTGGAAAACTCTGCCTCACAATCAAAGTCCACAAATTATACAGAACACAGCCAGTCAAGAGCCACAGCCAATAAAAGTAGAAGTTTTCATCAGGATTGACCACAGACCTTGGAGGACGAGGAGCTCTTCGTCTTCTTCTGGATGGGGCGGATCCTGCACTTCCTGGAATTCCACCTCCACCTCCCTCAGAACCCGTATCCTCGACCTAAATACACATACAATTAAATTATAACATTCATAATATAAGTGTTAAATTTTGAAATATATACGGAAGAAAATAAATATATGGCAAACGACTGTGATTGGTGATTTGAGCCTATGAGTATGAAGATGAAGAAGTCATTATTCTTTTATTTTCTTTCCAAATAAAACAGTATTGATTTAAAGTGATTGAGAATATATTGTAGCCTTAATCTAAAAATATTAAATAAATCGACTGATTTTGATTGATGAACAGTTTGGCTCATCTTCTAATAAAAATCATATTTTTTCGGCTAATATTAAGCAGCGGTCCTTTTATAAAAACTAGTTATAGCGAAAACAGTACCCAACGTGTGTATTTATTAATTATTTTATTATACTTAAAACAATTTTTTTTAACGAAACCTGACCTAAGAATATTCTTAATTATTTAGTTAAAAATTGACAATACTTAAGACATCCTAGAGGCGAGATTATTTACCAGTCGTACTTCAAACATCACCAATAATAACCGATTGCGGTTATAATACCTTACCTACTTATAAATATTTTTACTGACTAAAAGCAACCGAGAGGTTGTATATAAAAAAAAATTAATTATAATTTGATTAATAAAATTAAAAAAATAAGAAATTGTGTGAGGGGATTTAATCCAGTGTATAAAAAGTGCAAGTATATTTCGTGAAATACGTGTAGGATATTTTGTAATTTTGTTCGTATGGATTCTTTTGAAGAATGAATAATAAAGTGGAGAAAGAAGAAACGGATGCTGGAAAATTCTAGAAGGCTTCTAATATAATATAGAAATATACTTATTTTATATAAAGGAAGATAAAATATAAAGGAAGGATGTGGTTGACGTAAATTTCACATGAAGGTAATTTAATATACTCAATTGAACGAATATAGTTGAAATAATATGAATTTGAAATGCGCTGCAAAAAACGCAAATGCAAAAAGGTGTGTTATTTTTCTTTTAATAAAATTCAATATAAGTTTATTTTACTTTCGGTGATTGTTAAAAAAGCGCGTCCACTGGTTACGAATTAGGTATGGAGCAATTCCATAGTCTAATAATTTTAAGTTTACAAAAGAAATATATCAGAAACTGTCGATTAAATATTCTGATCAGTGTTCACATTTTAATCCAGTAATTCATAGTTAAACTACATGCGAGACCATAAATAATTGAGATTTGGATTTCCGGAAAAATATTCATTTAAAAAAAGTTAGTATTTCTTGGTTTATTAGTAATAACTAAACGAACATTAATAATTAAAGAAAAAAATAACCTCTGGTACATTTTGATTATTAATTTATATGAAAACACGAGATAAATTGAAAGATAAATAGTCAGAATATAATATTAGAACCAGTCAGTTTTTTATAATTATCAAATATATAAACACATATTAATAAAATATAATGACGATTGTTATTTTCTGCCTTAATTGCGCAATTTACTTTTATCTATAGAAGTGGCATGCGTATTGTTTTCATATATTGGAACATAGCCGGCATTATACACATGCTTCTTGCGCAGTCGGGCTGTGGCTACCTGCAACACTGTAGTACCTAAAATCCGACACTTAGATAATCTAACACATCCTCATGATGAAATGAGATATTATTTCTCCTTGAATATATCAAGCAACTTTTAATGACCATATTAAGTAAAAGACGTTGTAATGTGTTTAGAAAGATCAACACGTGACAGATAAACAGTACGAGCGGTAAAAAAAGCGACCCAAGCCATTCTCTTTGTTTTTGACGTCTTTTAAAGTATTTATTTATTTACGCCCCGAGGAGCTTTTTTTAAACACAACAACGTGTTGGTAATCATAACTTTTACTAGTATTTACCTTGAAATACAGGAAAGCAGAGTAAACCTCGACCAAGACGGTCGATCGCGATTTTATTAATATTATTCTCGATCTTCTAGTCGTATCAATTTTTTTTTAATTGTGTGAGATTTGAACCCATGATCACAGTACTTGTGGCCTTATCCCTTGAGCTATTACAATGTAAAATAAAAAAATATAAAATTATACATGCATACGAAAAAAAAAATACAGACATTTCATGTAAAGTCATTAAATATACTTAGATAGAGTGACTTTAAGATGGCACGAAATGATTTATATACGGCACGAGGGTTTTTTTTGGGAAGGTTTTTTAGACACAAAAACGAGTTAATTAATTGTCTGTCGGTGATCTTAAACACTACTAGTTACACAGGTTATCGACTTAATAATCAGTATTTACTTTGCAGTCGAGGAAATCAGAGACAACTTGGAACAATACGATAGATTGGGATTTTTATTAATATTATTCTCGATCTCCCAGTCGTAATAACCGATAATTTTTTTTTTATTTAACCGGTATTTGAACCCATGACCACAGTATTTGTGGCCTTATCCACTGAGCTATTTATTACAATGTAAAACAAACAAATATAAAATTATACAAAGTCATTAATTCTACTTAGAGAGACATTAAGATGGCATTGTTTTTTCTAATATAAATAGTACAAACGGAAAATGGGATTTAATAATATTATTCTCGATCTCCTAATAGTAATAACCGATCATTTTTTTTTATTTAACCGGTATTTGAACCCATGACCACAGTATTTGTGGCCTTATCCACTGAGCTATTTATTACAATGTAAAACAAAAAATATAAAATTATATAAAGTCATTAATTCTACTTAGATACAGTGATATTAAGATGGCATTGTTTCTAATATAAATAGTACAAACGGAAAATGGGATTTAATAATATTATTACCGATCTCCTAATAGTAATAACCGATCAAATATTTTTTATTTACTTGAGTGGGATTTGATCCCATGACTACAGTATTTGTGGCCTTATCCACTGAGCTATTTATTACAATGTAAAACAAACAAATATAAAATTATATAAAGTCATTAATTTTACTTAGAGAGACATTAAGATGGCATTGTTTTTTCTAATATAAATAGTACAAAAGGAAAATGGGATTTAATAATATTTTTACCGATCTCCCAGTAGTAATAACCGATCAAATATTTTTTTTATTTGAGTGGGATTTGAACCCATGACTACAGTATTTGTGGCCTTATCCACTGAGCTATTTATTACAATGTAAAACAAAAAATATAAAATTATATAAAGTCATTAATTCTACTTAGATAGAGTGACATTAAGATGGCATTGTTTTTTCTAATATAAATAATACAAACGGAAAATGGGATTTAATAATATTATTACCGATCTCCTAATAGTAATATCCGATCAATTTTTTTTTTATTTGAGTGGGATTTGAACCCATGACTACAGTATTTGTGGCCTTATCCACTGAGCTATTTATTACAATGTAAAACAAACAAATATAAAACTATATAAAGTCATTAATTCTACTTAGATAGAGTGATATTAAGATGGCATTGTTTCTAATATAAATAGTACAAACGGAAAATGGGATTTAATAATATTATTACCGATCTCCTAATAGTAATAACCGATCAAATATTTTTTTTATTTGAGTGGGATTTGAACCCATGACTACAGTATTTGTGGCCTTATCCACTGAGCTATTTATTACAATGTAAAACAAACAAATGTAAAATTATATAAAGTCATTAATTATACTTAGATAGAGTGATATTAAGATGGCATTGTTTCTAATATAAATAGTACAAACGGAAAATGGGATTTAATAATATTATTACCGATCTCCTAATAGTAATAACCGATCAAATATTTTTTTTATTTGAGTGGGATTTGAGCCCATGACTACAGTATTTGTGGCCACCCTGAGCTATTACATTGGTATTTATAAGTTAAATAATGTTGAGTGTAGCTTACTATAATTTAGCTGGGCACGAACAGATTGTTACAAATGACTAAAGATAATGTGGGTAGTCGGGATCAAAGAGCAAAGAGTGTGATCTCACCGTTTCTTGGGTCTCTGGTATTTGTCTGGTGGAGAATCTCTTCAGAAAGGAGTCTTCTCTCTTAAGGGGCGGCTTCTTCTGTATTGTGCTGATGGCTGAGCTCAGCTGAACAGTTGTGCGTAGCTTCATCCAACGTTGGTTTGACTTCGTCCTGAACATTCAAATCAAAATATCATATCAATCCAGTACACCAGTCGACATTTACTATCAAGTCTGGTACCTTCATTCATAACACGAAGCTGGACAAAATTTTAATAATTACAATACAAATTTTGAGTAGTGCGAATGAATGTGAATTCTCCCCCCCTATTCGGTACTTTTTACTACAGGGTATCCCAAATGTTTAATTTTGATACGACACATTTTTTATTCATGAATGCCTAACGACGTTGCCTATAACTTTGTAAACACATTTCGTTACTATTTCTGCTCGTTCTTATATTTATCCACTTACACAGCACAAGATTGATCTAATCGTCACATAACCAAGATGGCGTGCAATCAAAATGATTTTTGGTACACCTGTTATAAGGTTTCCCAATTCGGTACTATTTACTACAGGGTATCCCAAAAGTTTAATCCTGATACGACATATTTTTTATTCATTAATACAAGTTGCCTATAATGTTGTAAATACATATCGTCACTATTTCTGCTCGTTCTTATATTTATTCACTATAAAATTGGACCATTTACACAGCACGAAATTGATCTAAACGTCACATAACCAAGATGGCGTGCAATCAATTTAGTAGCGGGATTTTTGCCCCACATGTTTGTTATAAGATTTAATAAAAAAGTAGCAAAGATTTTGAGTGGTGTGATTTTTCATATAAAAAAATAATTATCATTTGTTACCCAATTCGGTCCTATTTACTACAGGGTATCCCAAAAGTTTAATCCTAATACGGCATATTTTTTTTATTCATTAATAAAAGTTGCCCATAACGTTGTAAATACATATAATGCTCGTTCTTATATTTATCCACTATAAAATTGGACCATTTACACAGCACGAAATTGATCTAAACGTCACATAACCAAGATGGCGTGCAATCAAAATGGTAGCGGGATTCTTGCTACACCTGTTATAAAGCATATTAAACAAGTGGAAAACATTTTGAGTGCTGTGATTTTTCATATTAAAATTAGATAAATTATCAATTATCCCCCAATCCGGTCCTTTTTACTATAGGGTATCCCAAAAGTTTAATTTTTATATCAAACATTTAAATTTATTATTCATTAATAAAAGTTGCCTATAACGTTGTAAATAAATATTTTCACTCTATATTTCTGTTCGTTCTTATATTTATCCATTATTAAATTGGGGCATTTACGCAACACAATTCTTAGATTAAAATTGTTCTAAGCGTCACATAACCAAGATTGTTGAGGGAATTTTGCCCTATCCTTTATAAGGTTTAATATAAAATTGAAAATCTTGCTTAAATTTCCATGTCCGTATATTTTTTGTGGTCAAGTATTATTTTTTCCATTGACAAATCTTTTTCAAAAATTTTGTACAATAAGCATAGTATAAGTATAAAAAAATACATTGAATCCACGACAATACGAATAAATTCTTAGTTTATTTATTTAAAATATAATTTTATTGATTTTGTCCAACTTAATAATGCGTATAACCAGAATTGATAATAAATGAGCAATTGAATGAAGACTATTTTTTGTTGTTGTAATGTTTGTGTTGGTTTTATGAATGTTTTTCAAAATGTGTGCGTGTATTAATATAAAATCTAAATGCTAAAATATTTTAAAGCATGCATTTAAATATAAATATAAAAATTCCTTAAAATGAGATTTGTCTTTTTTGGTGTTATAATGACGTGTTGTTTAATAAATATAATATGTACCTAACATGCATTAGAGGATACAAAATAAACACGTAATAATTATTAATTTGTTGTGAAAAAAAATAATTTACGTGTGAAAGAGTATATTTAGTATACCAAAAGTACTTTATGCTTTTCTGTGAAATCTCTTCTTCATGTGAGAGTCTGAGAAAAAATATATTATTTTAAATTTGTATGTAAAATCAAAGAAAAGCATTTTTATTACATGCCTGAATCGTATTGTAATAATTATATATTTGTTCCTTGTACATGTTGATTATAAATCTAATTACACACTATTCGGAAGATAGAGACATCAAAAAGTTAAGTCTAGTGAATACTTGATAATCGACAAACTAGACACATTTATAATCCAATAGAAAATTTCCCAAGTGTTTGCGTTTTCAACGAACAAATAAATAATAAATATATTTACATGAAAAGGTTGTATCCCTCATAGAAACAAACGCAAAGACTCGTGAATCCTCTTCATACATTAGAACACCGACGTACGCAGAAAGTAGTTGTTAGTCTTAAAAAACATATAAAATTATAACCAACAACAACTATAGTCATAATCTAATATAGTAAAACATTCATTCGGGAAAATGTAGATGTAGACACACAGCTGTTACTAAAATATCTAGAAATTAATGAAGAATCGTCCACGCTAAGATTATTAAAGACAGGAAATATCTCCAAATTGAGCTGCCAAAGTGATTTTAATAATTCACCAAGATCTACTAAAAAGATAGAGGATGTTAGTTATTATTAAAATTATAATTAAATAATCCAAAATTCACACACACACACACACAAGGCTCTATACGACACCCCATATCTCCGTTCCTTAGATATTATTAATAAAGGATATAAAATAAACAAATGTGTGAAAAAAATCATAGAAGATACACCTAAATTCAGATAACTCAACCTTTTAATTATTACCAAGCAATATTTGCATTTTAAAATAAATTATTTTTAATATACCGGGTGGAATTTTAATCAGCGAGAACAAACTGTGGTATTAGTCAATCAATTAGTTATTATAAATTAAATGTAATAAATTACAATAACCTCCTTCCATTTAAAATATTCTCAACGATTAAAACAAGTTCTAATATAATTAACAGTGGGATCCTTCTTAAAACTTTATGGAATCATCAACCGAATAAAGGAAAATATATAGTGTAATAAAGGAAATAAAGTGGCAACGCGAATAAAGGAAAGTATATAAGTGGCAACCAATTAAAAATAATCCGATATTTTGATATACAATTTTTGTATTTATATACGTTACAATATATACAATATATATATTTATATATATATATATATATATATATAAATTCTGTTTGTAAAATTTGTTAAAAGAAGCGTATTTTAGAATATAATTTTTGTTACGCAATTAATATACAGTAAATAAATCAAATGGGGGGCTCAGAATGAAAAGCTCCCAAATCCAAAGCGAATTAAATCAACCGAAAGAAGAAAAATGTGCATATTATTTGGAATTATTATTCAACAACAAAATGGTGGAAAAAAAATGAATTTACGATGTTTTGATAAAAGAATATCACAATCCGGGTAAATTTGGGGGATTTTGATTTTAAATGTCTGAAATAAATTTATTTTTACAATGTCAATAATTACATTATACATTAAGTAATATATAAAATTACTCGCTTAAGTTATGCAGAATGATCATAAAATTTTATTTTTTAAATAAACCAAGATATAATTCATTTTCTGGAAAAAAAGTAATAAAAAATAATTGTAACTATATTATTCTGGTGTTTCTACCACCAATATAACTTAAGTAATTGTCGATCGCTTCAGTATTCACCTTATAATCCAGGAAATCAGAGAAAACCTGGATCGAGATAATTGATCTGCATTTTATTAATATTATTCCCGATCTCCCAGTCGTAATAACTGATTTTTTTTCACTTGAGCGGAATTTGAACCCATAACCACAGTATTTATAGCTTATCCCCTGAGCTATCACGCTGGTTTATTATGACCCTTTATACGGGAAGGAATTTAATTATCAAGAAATAAATATTCTTTCTAGAAATGTGGTCACCTCAAGAGTTTGTACCATCAATATAAACCACCGTTATATTAAAAGGCCATACAATTGAATGTATAAATCAAGATCAAGATGGCTGACTAATTAGACGAGTCTGAGTGAGACCTTGTCCTTTGAGCTATTACGCTAGTGAGCTGACGTTTTTTACTAAATAAAAATAGCATTACTACAATCAATGGTTTTAAAAAAGATGGTTCAAGATAACCGTGAAATAATTTTAATTAATTTGTGGCTTATTATAAATGATATCCGTGGATAATCTTGACTGATACCAAACATGGCTATATCCTGGAAATGTCGATAGGGAAGATTAATGATTGACGAAATGGAGTCGATTTATCACTGAGCTATTTTCATCTCGATATGTAGGAATTGAGTTATCTGGATTGGTGTGTAAATATTAAAAATGTGAGGATAGGAAGTGAAGCAGTGGCGCTTCGCTTAGTGGAGTAGTATTTATTATAAAGAGGTCGTGCATGCTTTATCATCGGAACTGGAGAATGAGGCATCGTCAACCTTTTAATCTTCCTCAGCGAGCAATAGTAGGCCATGACGGCGCGAACGTTCCTCCAGCTCTGCACCCCTGACTGCTTCCTCCTAGCTTGACGACCCCTGCCTCCTCCATGTTCCGCAGTACCGTAGTTCTTGTCTCCAGGGGTGCTACAAGGGTTGCCAGCCCCGCCAACAAGCAGCTTCTCTGACGCTCTTTTGCTTAAACACTTTCTAAGCTTCCTAAAAATTCCAGCCTCAAACTCACGCCAACCGATTTTAAACGCCAATTACATTTAAAAAAGAAAACTGGGAATATTATCTGTCCCCAGTGTTGAAAATCGCTGACACAGAGTTAATATATGTGGATAGAATAATATTGTATTTTTACCTCTGGCCTGGGCTTTTGCCTTCAGAGCTGGCGTTGTTGCTGGAATCATCATCATCATCGTCGTCGTCATCCCTGGAAGTGGCTAAGGACTGGACCAAGGATCCGGTGTTGGGTTCTTCAGAACTTCCTTGTTCACACGTATTGGAACCTCCATCTCTTATGTCTTTATTGTTGCTGGATTCTCTTTTATCGGCTTCTTCCACCTGAACAATAAAAAAAATTAATCAACATAACGTGTGAGGTGAAATAAAAAATCCTGAAATAATAGTTATATTCAGTAAAATGCACAAATGATAGCTGTCACCCTTACTAGCTATTAAAACTAAGTAATCCAGCTGTCAGACTGACAGTGACAGCTGTCAAACCCAAGTATTTCAGCTGTCAGACTGACAATGACAGCTAGAATTTGCCATTTTGACAGATGATTTAATCAAGTAAGAGTGACAGCTATCATTTATGCATTTTATTGAATACGACTGTAAGTGTTAGTTTTTTTATATGTATATGATTCTAAAAATTTTATTTTACGTCCCAAGGAGCTTTTTGTGCGAGGGTCTTTTTTATTTTTGAGAGGGTTTTTAATTGACAACAATGTATTAATTTTCTGTCGTTGATTTTAAATATTACACAGGTCACCGACGTAATAATCGCCTCAGTATTTACCTTACAATACAGGAAATCAGAGTAAACTTGTATAAAGACGATCGATGGGGATTTTATTAATATTATTTTCGATCTTCCAGTCGTAATAACCGATCAAATATTTTGTTTTTTTTTTGACTTGTGGGATTTCAACCAATGACCACAGTATTTGTAGCTTATCCCCTGAGATTTCACGCTAGTTTATTATGACCATTTATACGGGAAGGAATTTAATTAGAAATCCAATTATAAAGAAATAAATATTCTTTCTATTATAGAAATGTGGTCACCTCAAGAGTTTGTACCATCAATATAAACCACCGTTATATTAAAAGGCCATACAACTGAATGTATAAATCAAGATCAAGATGGCTGACGAATTAGACGAGTCTGAGTGAGATATTTATCTTGGTCCGCCATCTTAATATTTAAACATTCAGTTGTATGGCTTTCTAATATTGGCGGTGTCGATTAACTACGAAGCGAACTATCATATTATAACCAAATACACTCACTGTTTTTTTTTATTGTAGATAATATGGCGGAACAAGTAGACGAGTCTGAGTGATTCAACACTAATTGTTTAAGCGCGCTCAATAAATCCTTGATGAAAGTGTACATTGCTCTTTATTACTGTTGTTTAAACATATTTATTACAGTGTTGCCACTCTCAGACTCGTCTTCTTGGTCCGGCATCTTGACATTTATACATGCAGTTATATAGATATATATATATATATATCCTATAAATGTATAAAATTAGAATATTATTATGATAAAAATACGCTTGGCTCTGATTGGTACTAGTGTTTTAATCAGATCTTAATGATTTTACAACATTTGTGTATCATAATATATTTGTTTTATTCATATAGTATTAAGTATTTGTTTGTATTATGTATATTTTGGTAGTTCTACAAGTTTTTTGTATTTTTGCCTATAAATTATGTTGCGACTTATTAATTATTTTATTTACCAATTGATTGTACTCATTCAAATAAGTAAGAGACTTAATATTGTAACATCTAATCATATTGTATAAAACTATTTATATTTAATATAGAAATTGTATAAAAATAGTGTCTTGATACATGGCCTGGTAATATATTGATGGTATCGACACAATACATATTAGATGGTATAGATATTTACCATTGAATATACATATAATAAATGTTTAAAAAAAGATGAATCGAAGATTACTTAATGAGACA
Source organism: Agraylea sexmaculata (assembly GCA_022606485.1). Lineage (NCBI taxonomy): Eukaryota > Metazoa > Arthropoda > Insecta > Trichoptera > Hydroptilidae > Agraylea > Agraylea sexmaculata. Next base: position 21,917 of record JAGTTH010003906.1, on the reverse strand, counting down.
TTGAAAATGCAACATTATTATAATTATTTAATCCCCAAAACACGAATTTATACATTGTGAGAATTCTCGTCCTGAAAGTTCAAGAAAATGCTCGAGTAAATATGGATAATATTTAAGTAAAGCAAAGATGTCAAGTTTTGAAGCTTGTTTCTTGCAAACCTCGTAAATCCAACATCAGATGCAACAAGACACCTGCCGCATTACATTATGACTACAAAGTAATGAAGAATTTCTTATAAATTAATAACATAAAGTAAATTTAATCATCGCGATATTAATTTCGGAAGCATAAACAGCACAACGATAGTAAATTGAATCACAGAAAGCGATTCTAAATGACGTGATGGTGGTCGTTTTGTGGTCGGCCATTAATTTGACCCGAATGTGGAGGCTTTCATGTCATTGATGACACATTACACCAATAAAATAACCATTTAATAAAACAAGATTGATTATACTAGTAAATTTATATTTTTAAATTAAATCCTGATGATTATTTATTTTTTGTAAATATCTTATTTCATGATTAACCGTCTACTGGATACCACAAACAACTCTGATGTAAGGATTCTTGCGCCGCGCGCAAATACTATATTTTTCGAACATTTTTGTCAATTAAAATAATCTATATAAAAAAAATCTATATAAAAAACCGGCCCTGAAAGTGACATACAGGTATGTCAAATAACAAAAAAAATTATAGCTTATACAAAGTTTCGTTTGGTTGCAAAAGCCCATAAATCCATTTGACAGTTAGGGCAATAAAAAAATTACCGCAAACAGCTTTGATTGTAACAAAATATGATTTCAGTGTCAGATGTCAGTAAAAGTTTGAAATTTTCTTCTAAAATTTGAAAAAAAAATTTTGGACGAAACTATTAATTTTAACCATTAAAAGTGTTGTAAATTAGATACTCACATTTAATTTATTTTGAATATATAAACATTAAAAAGTTGCGTCATGAGTAATACAGGATGTATATGAACTAACTAAAAATGTTTGAGGGGTGGATAAATAAAAATTACAAAAAATTGTTCTTCATTCATGACGTATTTAACAGACACAATAGAAAATCGGCAATCTGATATCCACTACTGCGTATTTAACAGAAACAACTGATTACAATATTCGGCGGCCCAGACTCGATTCCAAAACATCGAAATATTATATTCTTAAATTATTTATTAAATAATATATTTTATTATATTAAATAATATAACAATTCAAAAAAATTCAACCACATATACAACAACCATAAATATTCACTTTTTGAATATGGAATAAGTGTTGTCATCGTATAAAAAACGTATAACATTTTTTTTGAATTAATTTAAAATAATAATTAAGCAATACCTTACATGAAAATGCAGTTCAATTTAGATAAAAACAACCGATTTCTATTATTTTTAATCATCTAAAATTAGATTGATTAAAATCTAGCCTAATATTTTTTGTGTTTCTAACTTGAATCAACCTTTCCCTAACAACATTTACCTGCACTCATTTATCATATAAATAAATAAAATAATAGTAGAAGTAGTAGTAATAGTCATGATGTGATGAGGCTTCTTCGGTCATAGGTGAAGGCATATTGTAATGCGTATTCCAAATAATATGTATGTAACTTCCCAGTTTATATTAAATATTAAAATACCAATCAAATGTACCAAAACTCACGAAAAAATTAATTATTATTTATTCCCAAGCGAATATCGCGACTACGCACTGTGACTTTTTAATGATTTCTTTACTTAACAAGGCGAAAGTGCAAAGGATAATAATTTCAAAAACTTTTTAATAATACTCAAGACGATGCACTTAAACTATTAAATTATTAATAATTAAAACATACCTCAATCCTGATAAGCGGTATCCTCTCCGATTCCATGACGGATTTATAATGATTATTAATACTTTATCACGGGAATTAATAACCATTTTTACACATACATAATCTGCAACTCACAAACGATACGCACTTTACACTTATGTAATGTACACTTTATTTTAGAAAACTCGTATTTTTAATAATCACATTTTGAAGCGTAACTAATTGGTCGTGTTTTTGTATATGTTATATGTTCAATATATTTATTATTAGTTATTTTAACACGTGTTTTGTGTGTGCAGACTAGAAGGCGAAGAGTTAACGACTGACAATCTACTCAACCAATAACTCGAGGGTGCAACTTGCTGCAAATAACTACAGGTTGGTTTGTATGTATGTTACTAATAATTAAAATTTTATCAATAACATTAAATAAAGACATATGTTATTAATCACCATTTTTTTAAATATATTTAACTAAACGTAAAATATTTTATTTATAGATTTAAAATTGGGGGACAGATGTTCCAGGTGGACAGATTTCCTATGTTTACGGAGAGCGTGGACAAATTTTTATCTTTATATATTTTAAACATTTATTACATTGTTCCTTTCTTTTTACACTATTATATATTTGTGTTTTTTTTTCTTCTTTTAATTTTTTGTTAATTTTTTATCGATTTTTCTTTTTTATTTTTATTACTGACGAGTGCTTCACTATCATCACGGCGACTAGGGATCCTCCGTAATGCTTTAGTGGTACTGCAGTGTGATAAAATAATATATGTATTTATATGTAAAATAAATAATAATATTTATTTGTTTCATTTATAAAAAATCTCCCACAATTGAGGTAGATTGTCATTTGTTTTATGGTTGAAGTAAAATATGTTTTTTTAATTTTATTTCTATTCGTATGTTAGAAAAGCATTGGGATTTTAGCGAGCGCGTAATAAAGAAAATTATTTACTGATAAATTAAAAGTATATATTTGTAATCTAAATTGTCTTGAGCATTGACATCACATATAGTACCAACAATTGGCTTGACAACAAATAATATTTAATTTTTAGTATATTTTCCGATGGAATAATATATTTTGTGACAACCCTGTTATCGGGTGTTGATAAGGTGGGCGTCAGGGGTGGCAAAACATGTCTAATGTTGACAATTAACGTCCTTCTATGCTATAAAAACAATTCATTTCACAATTACAGAACAAACACTACACAGTGTCACTAAACTCTGTATGTCTCTGATTTGCATATTATTTAGTATTCACAAACTTTTATTTGAAAAAAAATGTAGCCATAATAATATTTTTATATCATCAAATCAAAATACAACATTAAAATAATTATTAGTATTTAATTATATGGAATAAAATTACAATTATATGAATTTATAAAGGCAGGCAGATTTTACATATTTTTTTATTAAGGCAATGTCAAGCGAAAAGGTGAACGAGCTTTGAAATTTGCTCCACAAACATAATAAAAATTTCAATTGTAACAAATATATTTGAAAGGAAAAAAATAAGTACATTTGTCGTTATTAATTAAACATTTTTTTAAATAATTGAGATAAAGTTTGTCACTTTCAATGCCCATTATAGACTCCATAGATTAAGTGATAATTAAAGCTGAATGTCAATAAATTATATATTATTGAGGGTGTTTTTAGATGAATTATTAACATTTAGTGATACAGGATGGTTGATTATCAATACAGTTCTTTTAAAAAGGTAGAAAAATAATTATAAATGTGTATTTTATGGGCTCTAAACAGGGAGCAATGAAATCGGCTTTGCTCGTAAACGATTATTGGAAAATTGAAATTGTATCTTTCAACATAAAATATTATACACACTTTAACAAAAAATATCAATATATTTTATTAAAAATATTTGGATTATTGTTTCCGTGTCAATAAATTTGTATTTTTGGATTGTCTTTCCGCTTTAAATATTTTCCAAGAGTCAGAAATAAAGCGAAGAAACCTTATGGGGGGGTCATTTGGGTCTTTTTGTATAAAGGACTCTTAACCAGGGGGTCCTCCTTCATGATTTGAAGTACCAAAGAGTACTTTGGCATACTCTGCTTCAAATAGTGACCTGAATAATATCATTATTATTTTAATTCTTATATTTACTTGAAGCACCGTTAAAATATTCTTATGTGACTTAAAAGCTTGAAGTATTTACATATAATTATGAATAACACATTTTTTATTTTGGCCACACATAACTAAAAAATAAGAGAGAGTTACATGTTATTCGTGAGTTTTTTCCCCTAAAGCTTATTTGTAATATGTATGGAGAAATTGAAAATGTACAAATTATGAAGCAAAACTTATAATCGTTACATACATGTGAATTTTTTTAAATTAATTTGCACTTTTAAAGTATTTAACTATAAGAGATGTAAAAGGGAAAAAATAATTAAAAATCGTGTGTTTAAATAATATGAAAAATAAATAATAAATGTGAGTAAATATACTATGTAAAGAAGCAATATTTGAAGGTTTTAAGTAAAATATATATGTATGGATAATAAATACTCCATAAAAGTCCAACCTACATATTATTTTATTTTTTACATATTTTTATCCATCATAAATTTTCAATTAAATAGCATAGGAATGCATAGATGATTTTTGCCAATATTTTTTTATTTTATTAATAAGAGAAAACAGTTCTCTGGAATACCACAGAACCTACATCTCTAAAAGTGTATAATTACAAATTTATTTATCCTAACTACAAGTCAGGTACATATTTAAATTAAAAAGAATTGAATAAATAATATTATTAAATCATACCACTAGAACATTACAGGAGATCTACAGAGATGATAATGGCGCACTCGTCAAGTAATTAACAATTATAAATAACGAATTAAACGGTCGATTTATTTATATATCGTTTAAAAAAAACTGAAAATAAAATTAAGAGATTTAGTCAATTAAAAGGGTGAAAATACATAATTTAAATTGCATATTACATGACACAGGTATTTGTTAGGGAGTACCATAAGCCACAAAATGGCCATCCGAAGAAGGATTAGTTCGTGTGCATGACAGGCTAATTTGAAATCCATAAAATGTGCTTAAAATAACGTTATAATATATAAGAATGAGAATGTGGAGTAGTTTAGTGGATAGTAATGCTCGAACATGCGCTAAGAGAAGCCTTGCAGTTACAACAACCCTCGTGTCATACAAATAGGGGTGAATCACCACTATGAAAAAATATTTTATTATTCCATCATAAATACGGCTGCCGACACTTTAGGATGTCGTTTTGAAAGTATTTTTATATTCATATATTTTATAATTAATTTATAAAAAAATTAACAACCCTGTTTATGACCCTCTCGTTTAACAGCTGACTTGACCATAGTACACTCTTCACCTAGTATATGTATAACGCCTTAGTCAAATATATCAATAAAAAATTACTTTAAATCCAAGCCAAGCTTATAAAGAACCCACTGCCAAGATTAAAATTTAATTTAATTATTTTAATCAGATACAATTTTAAATGCTCATACTGCGTTCAGTGGTGCAATTTTTATGTCAACAAATAATTACTTTGAATTGTTATAGACCCAACAAGTAACAATCTGTCTACATTTTAAAATATTTTAATAAATAAATGATAATTATATAAAAAAAGCGCGCTATGTATGTATGTCAATCCCATAGTCAAATAATTACAAAAAGTCAGATAGACTTTAAAATTTATAAAAACTCCGGTCGATTATCACCACAAACGACTATGATTGGTTTTATCTAGTTGGTGATTCATCTTGTTTCTAGACATGTCTACAGTTTTATATTTTGATCTACGGTAGTAAAAAATAAAGCGTCCCAATTTATTGGATTATAAGGTTATTGTTGTGGCGATAAATATGTCGATTAGAATAATAAAAAAATATCTTACTATTAAGAAAAGGGTTACTGATTCGAGCTATTAGGATATTAAGAAATATTTAGAATAAAATTAAAAATATGTATTTAATAAGCCAACGATTTTTATCTACCAGGTTTAAACGATTAATAAGCAGACCGAAATAAATAAGAACTCTGATTATTAAAAAGTGAATACGGATATGTCTCTATTTAGGCTTATAATATTAAGAAAATAATTATTATAATACATAGTTAGTAAACTATAATATAATAATAGATGTCGCGGTTTGGAAGCGACAGTTTGACATATTTTGTATACATATAAGTCACTTCACAGTTTATGAAGACATTTTAGAAGCCAGGGTTTTGCCACAATTTTAAAATAAATCGATTATTTAAGAAAAGTGTTAAAAAATCAGCTAACCAAATGTAGGAACTTCTTATTAAAATTATTTTAATTTGAGTTGCTTGGTTAAAAATATTTGTTATTGTAGCCAAAGTAGCCGCAGTCATTTACGATATATTAAAATATTTATAAGTTCCACGAAAGCGTCTCCCTTTGAAGAAGAACTAAATACAATTTGCATGTAAATGCATTAATTCCCAACAACAAGTATAAATCAAACTAAATTGCATAAGATGCAACATTCTAACTTGTCTAAGATACAATTTATTTCCTTAAATGCTTCTATAAAACACTACGAGACTATGAATTCCATCAAATTGAACTAAATGGTCTTAGAGTCGAGTTCTTTGAAGAAGAACTTTTAAAAATAGTTATTTAATGAGTAAAATAATCCATTATTACTACTGAAAATACAGCACAACCTAAATAATAAAAATACACACGCACAAAAATATGTAGCTTTGATTGGATTAAAACTTACCCAAAAAACTATAATTTATTTTAATTCTATTTGAATTATTTTAATTCTATTCGAAATATGTATAGTATAAATTTATAATTATTACATAAATATTCGCTGGATGTAATTCCAATATAAAATTACCCTATTTTTAAATAGCCTATGGATTTTTTGATTATTCCATACTTTTATTTGGTTAGTGATTAATTTGGAGTTTTTAGAATATGCCCAATAATTTTTAAACAGTATCAAACAGGATCAATATTCTATATTAATATATGAAAAAAAGGATAATCGTGTTAATAAATTATAATGGAATTGAACGAGAAGATGAAAAATAATGTATTAGTTGTTTCTCCATAATATTTTAAACAATAAGTAGTAGTTCTTGTAATAATATTCAAGCAATATAGAAATGTATGTAATAGGGTGTAAAAACTAAGTAGGGCAGATGATATATTTGTTTTCGGGAATGATTTCTACATAAAATGGTTTGGGGGCTGAAAAGTGAAAGGCTGAAGGGTGTAACAGCCCCTTGGGGACACTTTTCAGGCATTTGAATTTATGATTTATTCACCCCATTTCATGGTCTTGGCATCTTACATACATCCAAGATATATCACCATCTTACTGTCAGCGAAATTCAACCATATAATTTTATTAATATTCTATTTGTTTATTCAAATCCGTCTCTGGAGAAGTTGCGAAGAAAAGAAAGTAACATATTTTCTCCCCTGCTAATCACGTCGAGGGAAGTTTCGAAAGGTTTGTTTCCTGAAATAAGGTAAACGAAACGAGGAAAACATCCACACAAAAGAAAGAAGTTAAAGTAGGAAAAGCCGATTTATATAGGACAAACTAGCGACCCACGATGTCGACGAGGCTCTTTCAAATGGGTCAAGGTAATTCACGACAAATTCATCAATATCGGATTTTTAATATTATCCTCCATTTAAAAATAAATAGTAGTTTGAAGAATAGTTAAACATTATCTATTAAACTGTACAGATTCATCAAGGTAATCAATACAATAATCAATTAAATTTTAATTTAAGAAAGTATACATGGTGGACTTGAACTAACTGAGAATATTTTATGGGATGGTAGGGTATCACAAAAATATGTGATTTTTTTAAAATATTTTATCTTACTTATTAAAAAAATTGTTCATAATTCATGATGTATATAACCTGCCATCTCAAGTTCAAGTATAGTTCTTTAATTTATTCGACTATAGAATTGATCCATAAAGTCGTAACCGGCAGATACATTTTTCAATATTTTATTACAGTAAATTTATTTAATTATCAGTTAAATATATAAATAATGTATATAGTGAGTTAATTAATTATTAACTAACGAGAGTTGCATTATCATCACTGCAACTTGGGATCCCCCGTAATGCTCTAGTGGAACTGAATTATGACATAATAATATATGTATTTATGAATAAATTAATGAAGGTTCTTATAGAGTTTTTATGCCCATTTTTTTGTCTTTTGTAGAGTGAATTTCAATTTCAGACATTCCTAGGGGTCGGATATATTATCAACGGCCAATGATTGGTTACACCCCAAACTATAAAACTTCGCTTTTTAAAATATATTTAATTATGCATGCACTAAAAAATCCCCGAATAATTTGGTTATTTTGAATATTATAAATCTAATATAAATATATTTATTTGTACCTATAGCATTGTGTTCTTTTAATGTCTTCCTTCTCAAGATAAGATCGATCTAATCCGGTGTTCTATTGTTTTAAGACTTGATTAACTTTAAATGGGTAATTCGAGTTGGGTTCGGTGGTTGAATTTTCACGTATTTGTCAGAGGACCTGAAAGATTGATGGCTTCTTGATCGATGTTTGGGGAAGAAAATGAAACGCCAACTTTGTCTTTGTATACAAATTCAAGATAAGATCCTCTTCATCAAGATTTACGATATGGACGAAACTTGCCTTTGGTAGCTTGAACAAAATTAATAGTTAATGAGAGGACATTAAAAAAATACCATAATAAAATACCGTTTTCAATCGAGCGAAATAATTCATTAATAAGTCTTCGATGTGAATTTTGAGATCGAAATTGGTTTGAATTGATTGTTCAATCGGTAAGTTTTTTTTTGTAAGAAGTGTGTTAAAAATGGGTACAAGATTCAGAAGGATACATACATAAAAACAAAATTTATCTTAATAATCGTGCTTCACGATATTTTTTTTTTATTCTTATAGTATTAAGTATATGTTTTTGTAATTCTAATTTTATTTTATTATTATTATTGTTTATTATGTATTATATATATATATATATATATATATATATATATATATATATATATATATATATATATATATACATATTTGCCACAAAAATTAGCACAAATAGTGACTAATATTTATTTTAAGCTGTTATGAGCAATTCAACATGTGACGATAATAGTAATCATAAACACTTTGGGTAGTGAGAAGTAAAGTAAGCTGAGTCCCTCAAATATTTTATACTATCACGTTTATGAAAAATGTGACGTATTAGAGAAAGGCTTCTTATTTATAATTTAACTTGTATTACTATTATGAATGAAACAGTACAGTATAAAAAAGTGATCGTGTGTGGCTTTTCAAAGGGATCGATTGTTATAATTGTGTTGGACCTTTTGTGTCTCATTGGATCCTTTTACAAGTTTTCGAATTGAATATTTTTTTTGTGCACACAGGCGGCTTTTTGCGGTGAAAAGTGTCCTTTTGGATGGTGAGCTCTTCTCTTTCAGACGTTAACTTTTCAATATAACTTGGAACAGCTTTTTCACCACTCTTTTACAATTTCGAACGATCGATGTGAGTATTATGCAAAACACGATCAAACTGTACAAAGACTTTTGTGTGAACAATATTCGATAAACATTACAGATTCTCATAAATACCACACACTGGATTATTATGGAAGTTTTTAAGGTATTTCATATTTGTAAACAAGTCATATTGAGGTGATCTAGAGCTATCCTAATCCTAAATGACAAAAGGGAAGAATTATTTAAATAAATAGAATCCTCATCCACACTATTTAAATACCTTATTTACAATCTATGGCCTAAACTTTATATAAAATACCTATTAATTAGATCACAATTGTGAATTGCATTTGGTTAATATACAAAAAAATCATCCAAACAATAAATCTCAAATCTTCAAAGCCGACTTTTCGCGACGTATATTCATAATTATTAAAAAAAACACACACACATCTTATTATTAATTGAATGTATTGTTATTATATTAATACCAGAGAGTCGACATTTGCACTGAAAATAATTAAAAAAAACATCTATTTTCCAGATATTTTTAGATTTGAAAAAAAATATTAAAATGAATAAAATTTTATAAATTTCGGTCAAAAAATTGTGGAATCTGCCTTGATGAAGAATAATAATAATTTTGTTTTGAAGTAAATAAATAATCTTATAGCAGTTAAATATATACATTTTGTCTGATATACGACCTTTGTTTGGAATACGATTTGAGTGAGTTATAGAAGAGGAATGAACAATTAAAAAAAGAGAGAAACTCATATCTAGAAAAGAGATGTCATTATGAAGAAACGTGTGAAAATTCTCTTTATTTTCGATCGAAAAAATACTTTTACCCATTCAAGAACATGACAAGGAAGTGTTGAAAAATATGTAATCAAAAGATTAGTTTCTTGTTGTTGTTCAAAAAATAGGTTGTTTTATTTTTTTCAAATATTATAAGGATAAACCTAGTTTGAGATGATTGCTCTGGATTTTTAATGGTAATTAAATTCATCACAAATAAAACTAAAATTTAAAGTGACTCGGCTTGTATAAAAGTTAATTATAAGATTGTTAAGATTAGTCAAATAATTAAAATTCATTCAAAAACTTGTTGATTGTCGCTGTTTTCGGTCTCACGTCCGTCAAATTCGGTCTTTGTCGTAAATAAAGGCTTTTTCATAATGGTAGTTCCCCGACGACATTTAAAACGAATACAAATTCGGCTCTTCGGCCACTTTTGCAATAATTACAAAACACTCAAAATGACAAACCCGTCTTTGAAACTTTGTACATCTCGAGCGCGAAACGTGCGTCCAGATTAAAGGGAATAAATTAAAATGAGTTGCCATCTTATTTGATGACATCGTACACGTAAAACATATAAAAATGGAAGTGTATTCGGGAGACCCAATTAAAGTTTATCTCGTAAGTTGTTCCAGTGGATGTTTCCACACGGATTCCTCAGTTAGAAGTCTTTCCACTGACGTATTAAACTTATTTCCAACGAGAAAACATGCATATTAAGTTATTGTACCTGTTAAATGTATATTCCAAAATAACTTAATGCTTCACTTTATTATATATAAATGTTTAAGGCGTGTTACCGCTGGAAGAATGATTTATTATTATTGCATTGTTTTTATCACATTTTTTTAAATATATAAAATTAAAGTAATTGTGCGGTGACGAGATCGGCTGTCGATAATGTGAAAGATGTGGGTGTACTGGCTGAAGAGGGCCACGTGGTGGTCGAAGGGGGCTCCAAGAAAGGGGCGCAGGCGCCGCCCTCAGCCACCATGGCGCCAACTACCAGGTGCCCCAATATTGGGGGCTCCTCTGAACATCAACCCCTTGATGTCTCTGCCAATCGATAAGGGTAATAACAACAATCACCATATGATTCTCCTTACCTATGAACTTCCAAAACTGATTATTTCTTTCATTTCAACCTTATCTTTTCAATCTAACAATTACTCTAGCTGGAAATTAAAACTCAACGAGAGTAAAACTGAAGCAATAATATTTACTAACAAAAGAAAGCGATCCCACATCCTCCCTCTTAATATCAATAACGAACAAATTCTTTGGCTCAAAGAAGTCAAGTATTTGGAGTCTAAACTCCAAGTTGAACTGGTCCAAGCATGTAAAATATACTGTGTACAAGAGCAACTTGGCTATTAACACCTTATATCCACTTATTAACAGGCGTAGTCAGCTGTCACCCAAGAATAAGCTACTTCTTTATAAATCGATTATCTTGTATGGATGCCCAGCTTGGTCTACTGTGGAACAAATCCATATCAATAAAATTCAAATTGTCCAAAACAAGTGTCTTAAGATGGCCTTAGATCTTGAACCTGGCACATTTCTTAAAGAAGTCCACGAGGACATTAAGTTAAAAATGAACAAAGCAAATATCGCAGATTTGAATAAAAAACATTACACTAAAATGACTAACTTCCCGACTAACCCAATCATAAGACATGTAAATAAAACCAAATATGTCTCGAGGAAACGTAAGTTCATTTTACCAATGAACTTCCAAAACTGATATTATTTTAAAAAAATAAAATAAAATTTCTAATAATCCACTCAACTCAAATTAAGTTTTCCTCAAACAAATTGTTATTTAGTTTTTAAGCATTATATTTTGTAACTGTTTTGTTAATATTGCTTTTGTCGTTGTTATTATTTATTAATCTTCAAATTTGTAAACGAAAATATCAAAATATTCTCGAATAAAATAAGTTTTTGTAATAAAGTAAGTTAAAATTGAATTTTGAATGAGTGATTAATACAATTAATTCTAAGCTAAGTTTACTCCAATTTCCTGGTTTGTAAAGTGAAAATACTATATTAAAATGATACATGCTATTTAAAGTAACTTAAATTATGATGAATAATGGTGTATACAATGCATAAATAAGTAGCAATTATGCGGTTAAATATTTTGAATAATTTTAATACCCTTATGATGATAAATTTTAATATATTAAATTTCTGCGAAAAACTCTAATAGATTTATTTATTTTAAAGTGGTAGTAGATAACAGTTTGTAGATTGACACTTCAACTACCCTGTCTTCCAACCCCAACCCCCTAGAAGAAGAAGACAAGTCTAACAAAACAAATAGTCTCTATATTTACAGTCCAGCAAATAAAATATGTAGAGCACACTAAATATATAAAAGAAGTTGGGACAGAATGAGACCACAAATAAAAATATCCAACCACCATTCCAATTTCCCATAATAATGCTTCAGGCCGTTTTTCAGACGGTTGCTTTGGAGAAATTTCGGGTGTTTTGTCTAAAAGTATCGGCTTTCGATATTTTTAGTAAAAATGATTACGGCAGTGTTTTCTAGTAAAAGGTCATGATCGATATGAATTTAATTCGTAGGATTGTGTTTGAATATCAAATTATCAAATGACGTGTGAGTGAAAAATATAAACTACATATAAATCGTTCACAATTTTTACGTGACTTATAGACATTTTGAATAGTCTTTATATTATTTTTTATCATGGGTTTTGAATTCTGCCCCAAATAATCCACTGGCCGAATATTATGTTTAATAAAGTGATATCGCAGAAATTCTGAAGCAAACACGAGGAAAACTTGGCCAACTTGTCTGATGAATCATTCATTCTTGGAAAAGTCCGAAACAATAGAATCTTGGAGTTATTACATCCTGTTTTAGTAATTCACAATGAAAAGATATGAGCATGTGAATTGAAACCATATATATATTATTATATTATTATATATATATTATATATATATAGCAGCAGTTACAGTTAAGTTGTTGTTGTTGTTGTTGGTTAAGGAGCAGTTATATATATATATATATATATATAGAAAGTTGTTGCTATATATATATATATATATATATAAATAAATAATATTGCTTATAATAATATTAATAATTATATATAATAATTCGCAGCAATATTAGACGAATTATTATAGAGGAGGAGCCTGTCTAATATTAAGCTTATATATATATATATATATATATATATATATATATATATATATATAAGCAATATTAGACGAATTTACCATAATTTGTTAAATAAATTATAACCACTTAGGTAAGAAAACGTTACATTATTTGTAAGCTTTTCAGACAGATTAAATATAATAGTATAATGAGTGTGTGCGTGCGGTGCGTATACGAATAGAGCTAGTTTGCAACAGTTCTACCAAGCTTTAGTCAGCCAGATCAGTTTGTATACGCACCAGCTCTAGCATGACTCACAAAAACACGACATTTTGATTCTAATTACCTAAAAAATTTACTTCATAGTTTGGTCACCTTGTTTTGTTGGGTGACATAAAATTTTTGTGCACTTAATTCGTTTGTAAAATATGGAAAATTAATATAAGTAAATTACTATAAGTTTACGATGCAGCAAAAGTCTCGCTACAATTTTGAGTGCGCGCCGTCATGGTTATGTGACGTTAAGATCAGTATCGCTTTAAGAATTTTGTTTTATTTTGTTCCCCAATTTTATAATGGATAGTGACAATATTTATTTAAAACTCTATAGGCGACGTTCGTGGGACTTTTTAAGGTTTAACAAATTTTATGTATATTGAAAATAATTCGCACATATCTGTAGAGCAAATTTCAAGCTATGGGCATGTATACTATATTATCATACTTAAGTGCCAATAGAGCATTACGGGGGATCCTAAGTCACCGTGATGATAGTGCAGCACTCGTCAGTATTTTACCTTGGGTTTTGATATAGATACTTAAAAATATATTGCTCGAAATGCAACCTTAGATTGCAATACGATATGGAGTCGAAGAATTTAAAGAAGAGATGCGATTTTATAAATAAAAGGTAAGTCATTTACTAAAATATGTTTGATGTACAAGTATGTCCTGTAAACATATTGAGGACGTATATCGAGGATTTTCTGTTCATATATTAATACAGATGTGAATATCTCTTGCGTTGGTTCCACGTCCTTGATTGTCAGGTCTGAGGCACAGATAAAACACACAATGGTTGTTTGTTAAAACAATAGTGATTCTCATTTATAATGTAAGGGTTCACGTCTAAGGCAATAACTCCATGGTGGCTTGGCGATTCATCACTCACTCTTTGTCTACTCCCTTTTCCTCACACCGTACTCGTACTGCCACAATACTTATATTCTGTTCTTATAATCTACATCGATTAGCTGTCATCTCCGTGCTTCAGCTGCTTTTGATATTCATTTATACCTATATATGCTTGCACACTTCAAGTCGACGGGATTTGCATTTTAGGGCTCCTTGGACTGTTTCAACTTTTGAGTAGGGGACGTATAGTTACAGTCAACATCACTATTGTATCCTGCTGTCCTTTTAAATTTGAATATTCAATAATTAAAAAGTAGATTAATGCGCAGCACAGACATGAGTGCTCGTTTGTGCTCTTTGATACTCCGCCAATAAGAGAACGAGCCCTTGACAATGATTGGCGTTCGTGTTTGTGTACATTGTTCTTATTGGCGGAGATACGAGATGCACCGATGAGCATTTATGTATGCGGCGGTACTGTGATCGTGACTAGATCAAACGAAAAGCGAACAAGTTCATTATAAGAGTATGGAAGCATACAGCAGTTTGAAAGACACTGAGTGTTTTTAAATTCAGATGGGGAGTGGCACTGAAGCCCTCCATATACGTTCAGTTTTAACTGATTAGTCATCAGTATTCATAAAAAAAACATAAACTTATTTTATGAAAATAATTTTCCCATATATTGGTATTTCTGAAAAACCTACAACTCAATGTTATAAAGTAAAAAAAATACTTTACTTTATTTGAAAAGGGCTAAAATGTGGCAATTTAGGGTAGAAAATTGCATTTGGTGGACTTCAAGTCGAATTCAAGCTCGACAAATCAAGCTTAAAATAGTAATAATATGAAGAGAAATTCTCTCATTAGAGAAGAAAGGAAGGCCCTAGGATAAATACAATGAAAATCTAGATAATCTTATAGTAAAAGAAGTTAGATAAGGCAGAACGTCTAAACAAATACTTATAATAACAATATTGAAAGAAACCTTTGTCAAAAAAGGAGGAGAAGTTATCAGGCATTTATTTTTTAAAAATATTCTTGCATATTAAGATTATGCTACAGAAACATGTGGGTAAATAAGGTTGTTAATTTATTTTAAAAAAATAAAAGGAAATTATTAAACAATTAAAAATTATAAGAAGTAGGAAGTAAAATAATATAGACATATTGTAAGAAAATAGTAAAAAAGAAAGAGCAATATAATAAGTGGAAGAGTATTTAAAGATGTAATATTAATAATAAGGGGAGAGAAGTCATCAGATAATGTTATTTTATTTATTGTAATATATTTATAATATAAAAATATGTATTTATGTAATCTTGCTGATTAAACAGTGTCTGATTTCCTTTCATTCTCCCGATAAATCCATCACAAAAACATGACAGATATTATTATCAAGGTATCGTGTCGGATAAATTTCGTTGAAAATGCGATAAGGGTGCTCGTAGAATTATTATTGAAAAGCAGATGAAAAAAATATTTTCGGCACAGACACGACGACCGGAGAAAAGTTTTCCTGAAGGGGATACTGAAATTCAGGAAGCGAAGCAAAGTCGAAAAAAACAATTCAATGAGATTCATTTTGGCTGTTCCAGATAATGCGTCAAATGAAAGTGATATTTTCTCCTATTTAAGTAACACGATAATAATAAAATGAGTTTATTTTTCGTAAATTGTTATATTATATACGTACATATGTATATATAAAAAGTTTTTCAGGATATAAATAATGTTTATAGAGTCTTGGCGACCTTCCAATGAATTATTAGTTATCTGTCTGAGGTAACTATTTCCTACATCACAACACATTTATATATTTCCTTTGATTTTATCACGGAAATATTTCCCAACAACATAAAAAAGTTGGGTAGTCTGTATGAAAAATGAGATAAATCACTCAAAAAATTAAATAAACAGACACCATAAGTAAGTTGTTGTAATTTTTCAATGTAATTTAGGGATATTTACTTAAAGTAATTTTCATAATATATTTTTTATGTGTCTGAGTATACTTTCGACTACAAACACGTAGTTTTCTTCAGAGACTGAAATGTATGTAATTTATTTTTATTAGTATATAAATTTCGTATGAGTATGTAATTTAATTAACAATTTTTTTCCTCATACTTTTTATAACTTAATATTATCTCTCATGTCAAATAATGAATATTCTAATGTTAGTAAGAGGTAAAAAGATTTATACTCTGTACCTTTAAGTTTGATATTCTAAGATGTATTGTTTTATCAATCAATAAAAAATTGTAAAATACATATTCTTTTAACAAATTATTTTCATAAAATGAACAAGAAAAAAATTGACTTGGTCTAATTAGATTAAAAAAAATCATAATGAAATTTCCTGACCCAAATCAACATCTTTCATAGAACAAAAATATTTTACACATTAACATGATTTTTTACTTGTTTTTGTTGTCGGTTGATTTGTTTTTCATTTGATTTCAACCTATTTAACTATTAAAATTTCAGAAAATTACCGATAAAATACTTGACTATTAATATTATTTTCGATCTCAGATTAGCCGATATTCTTATTTAATTTGAAGACTACCATACTTTTTGTGTTGCCAATTCAATTAAGCCATAAATAATATAAATGCTTTTGGAAATCGACAGTAAATTGTTTTATTGTCTCTTCGTTTGTTCCTACAGAGTGTCCCCCTGTTCTCGCTTAGTTTAATTTTTAATTTTAATTACATAAATGAAACAAGCGTGCTTAAACATTCAAAAGCTTACTTATTTACTCTGTAGTCGTAATTTTTATAGGACGGTGATGAAAAGAATAGTCAGGTTGTTATGAATAATTCAAACGCACATTTGCTTACAAACCATCGCGCCACTCGATCACTTGCCTCCTTATTAATACGAATTAAAATGTTAAATGCTGAACGACAAGGTCTTGAATATATTTCTAAAATATC
Source organism: Agraylea sexmaculata (assembly GCA_022606485.1). Classification (NCBI taxonomy): domain Eukaryota; kingdom Metazoa; phylum Arthropoda; class Insecta; order Trichoptera; family Hydroptilidae; genus Agraylea; species Agraylea sexmaculata. The sequence continues at coordinate 4,501 of JAGTTH010003906.1, read as the reverse complement.
CAGGTACGCCGCAAAGGGGAGAGACTTTGAATAATAAAATAATACCACCCAAGTGGCATCAAGAAATATATTTTTTTGATATTTTCCCCACTACCATCAATTTCCCAAATAAAACGAAATATCAATTCACAAGCACTAATATTTTCTATATTTTCCAAATAATTTAAATTAATTTGTTATTCATTTATCAATTTGATCCATCATTACGACTGGGAGATTCGATTAATAAAATCCCGATCGATCGTCTTGATCCAGGTTTATTCTGATTTACTGGATTTTAAGGTAATTACTGAGGCGATTATCATGTCAGTGTGTTTATATCACATATAAATAAAAAAATAAAAAACATGAAACGATTTTATATTTATTTATTTACGCTCCACGGAGCTTTTTATTTTAGAATGGGTCTTTTAGAGAGGGTTTTTTATACACAACAACGTGTTAATTGTCTGTCGGTGATCTCAACTATTACTAGTTACACAGGTCACCGACTTAATAATCAGTATTTACCTTACAATACAGGAAATCAGAGTAAACCTGGATCAAGACGATCGATCGGGATTTTATTAATATAATTCCCGATCTCCCAATCGTAATAACCGATCAACTCAATTTAAAAATTCTTGACTTGAGCGGGATTTGAACCCATGACCACAGTATTTGTAGCCACGTTTCTTATCCCCTGGGCTAGTACGTTGGTTTTGATCTAGGTTTAATCAAATTTCCTGGATTTTAAGGTAATTAGTGAGGCGATTATTATGTCCCTCTCAAAAAAGTTCCTCGGGGCGTAAATAAATTAAAAAATAATTATCATGGAACAATTTTATATTTTGGCAAAATGTAATTTTTAAATTTGCCTTATATTATAATTTATTTAAGTGTGTCCGTCAATTTAAAGCTTGTTCGTTATTCTACGAATGGAGCGAATTGTCAATTATAATAAGATCTTGTCAATATTCGAGTGGAATCTGTAGACAATAATATAATTGAGTTACTGAAAAAGCGGTCACATGCAAAAGTTATGCAGTGAAAATATAATGCGGTGTAAAAAGTGAGAGAGCTTTTAAAACGACATTCGCAAAGAAGAAATGTAAATTTGAACGGTGGTCCATTTGTAATTTAGATTTTTGCCGAGGAAAAATACACACGTTATTATTTCATGTTTCGAAAACACTATTTTTCAGCAGTGTCTTTTCCACAACCAAATTGCTATGTAAATAAACCGAAACGGATTATGAGAGACAATCGTTTCTGTTTGGCCTCTCGTCCCTTGATAATATAGCCTGCCGCCCTTGTTGATTGAATTTTCATAAACAATAATACAAAACCCATCCACCCCCAGCGACAGTATGTGAGGGGGAGTTAATTGAAATCGGCTCTTAAATGAAAGGGCTTAAGGGTTATTATTTTTGAATAACAATAAACCATACCAATGGAAACATGGAGATTGTTTCATTTCACGAAGTATGCCTATACCACATTTTTAACATGATTGGATTATATTATAGAAAGCATGACGTTATTATGGGGAAAGTTAACTAATAAAATTTATAATTTATTTTATTATTTAATTATTTAATAATTTATTATTATAATGGATTAATAATCCCAGACCATGATAAAAATTAAATATAATTTATCTGTTTGATAAAATACCAATATTTTATTTTGTAATAAATGACAATCAAAAAATTGTAATTGTAAGCAATATTTTATTATCCTTTTACATTTCTATAAAACTAAGCTATTTAAATAAAACACATAATAAAAAAGAGCTTAATGGAATTTTTTAACATGTTATAATTAAATTATTATTATAAATATCCCTCGACAGTAAAGGAGTCAATATATAATTAAGGTCGATTTTTTCCATGTTTAGCAAGTATTTAGTAGCTTAGTAAGTAACATAATACTATCTAACTAAAAATTAATAAATATTAATTATCCCTTTGAGATATTGTATATGCAAATTAATTTAATTATTTTTTAATGACTTGAGAAGTCATTAAAAATGTTTAAGCTCGTTTTTAATTAGAATAAAAAATATACATTCATAACTAAAAATCTCTTACCACATTTCAGCAATTAATTCGAAAATGCACTCACCTGAAAATAAAAAAAATCGATTAATTATTAAGTAAGATTAAGTAAACTTGAGAGACCTCTTTATGGATTTAACTGAGCAAAACTTGCAGTCAAATATTAAAGTTTGTTTGTTGAAAGCCACTTTATTGCATTAATAAACTGTAGACTAATATGATTATAATTATTAATGTTTCTCTTCACAGAATAACAGCAATCGTTTTACATTTAAATTATTCATTTCCCGTTTAGTCTTTCAGTCTTAACAAATATACATTCTAGAGTAGACTATTTCATATTAAAATATATAAGGTGATTGATTTATTAATTTTAAAGCAACGGTGTCAAAAATAAATTTAGGTACTAATAAATTTTTTTTAATATAACCCAACCTTAGGTTTATTCGCGATCACAATTTTAAAAATTCCAGCAAGGATACAATTAAACCATTAAAATAGAGGCATGAATTGTAATATTTTTTTGTGCTTATTAACGCAGTATATTTGTAGTATTATATAAAGGAGAATATCGCATTTCTCACATGCCAAGAGAGTGTCGAGTTTACTGAATCTTGGATTTTTCCTCAGCCTCATTATGAACATCATTTTTCATAGCTTGCTTCCGCCTGAAAGTCCTTGTTCTATCAAAAGAATAGAAATGAACGTGGCTGAAGAGGGAATAATATTTGGTGCTGACTTTATCAAAGGTGGATTATTGTATATTATCAAAAATGAATTCCCAGAAAATGTGTGATGTAAGGAGGCTGAACGTTAGTTGAAAGAAGACTTTACATAACACAATCGTTATGTAATATTGCGGATTATTCAAGTTTTTCGATCCTCAATTCTCTGAATACTATTCGGTTTCAAGCAGATATTTATAATTTACAGATGAAGGGAATTATTTGTCGCCATTGTGATGGAGTTACCATTAATAATTGCTCTTTTAATCGAACAATATGTTTATAAAATTATTTACTCTTGTTTAACACGTTTGTTTAATAATCAATGCATTTGACGAGAATTTGGATTGATTGCATATTTTATTTATTAATAAAAACTAAACGATTATCCAAATGGAATATTTATAAATAAAAAGCAGTCATTTTTATAGAAAATATATTGTTTGATCGTAAATTCTGTTGTTGGATAAAAACGCACATGTCATATTCGGTGTAATTGTTACGTACGAGTATATATATATATATATATATATATATATATATATATATATTTTGGCAGGTACAGTAGAAGAATAGTTCTTAATGTATTGGGATACAAGCATTAAAATTGGTCGTTTCGTGGTATTAATATGAAAATCTTGGGATTCATTTAACTCTCGATGTTCATACTCTTGATTTATATGAAACAGAACATAAAAAACATTAACAAATTGAAATTAACAATTAAAATTACCCTAGTATAGTATAAGAGGTCTCCAGTATTAAATTCACGTTTCATTCATTTTGGAACTCATTATTGGATACACATGAAATATTTTTTATATAATCGACAGCTCATCCAAGTGGGTGCACAAACGTATTTCCAGTATTAGAGCACTGCAGTACTTTTATGATATTATTTTTTAATACACTAAATATTAATTGACTTTATGAGGTTTATGCACCCACTTAGCTTATGGTATATTTTCTAATTCATGTTGTAACTTAAGAGTGCTGCATTATCGTCACTGCGACTTGGGATCCCCCGTAATGCTCTAGTGGTACTGCAGTATGATATAAAAATGTTTTTATAAGTAAAAAAAATGCCCCCCCGAAACGCCATAGCCGTGAAGCTCTAATGAGCCTGAAACTTATCCTGAAGCCTATACTGGTTTATACGTTATGATATTTACTGTCAAAGCCTAGGTTAACATAAATTTATATAGGCGAGTATTATATCCAGCAGTCAGTGTTTGAAGACCACTAGATGTTCAACCAGGCCTGATTGTGCACCTCGCAATTTAGAACACCCATTAAACAATTCCAGCAGGGTAAACTTATTATGTAATTTCCACAAAGTGTTAAATTTATGCCAGTGTATACATTGTGAAGCTGTGTATGTGTGTTTTTGTGGAGGACGGAAAATCCGGTACACGTCCGGGTTTGGTGGACATTACGGAAGCCTGGAGAAATCTTTATTGGCTGTATAATTTACTACTTCGAGGTGATAATGAAGCTGCAATGTGTGTTCATTATAATAGTACTTATTTAAATTATCATCATTGAATAAATAATATTCCTTTAAAGTGTAAAGATATTAATATAAAATGACAATCAATTGAAACTAAGTATAATGCGATGTGTCCAGAAACAACTGATTCCAAGATGATGGCCCGAATCCCATTCTAAAAGCACACAAAGAAGTTGAATCTGAAATCCCCCAATTAAAAAATAGAACCAAAGACAAGTGCCAATCAG